>JARQOD010000456.1:0-65968 GCA_033576555.1 Oophaga sylvatica | reverse complement strand
CACAGCAAATTTTTGTAACCCCCGCCGAGTTACTGCCAGACGCTTGTAATCTTTGTGGCCCCACCAAGCCACAGCAAGCTGTCCTGAAAACATTTTCGTGCTTCCTTGACCGTGACCGCAGTTTAGCACCATATGTAAGATAACGCTCCCTGAGTGTGTTGGGGGACACTCGATTGGCAACGGGATTAAAGCACACAGGAACGATTTCTCACAAAAACAGTCTATTTGGTTTATTAACTCCGCCTAAACCGCATAACATAGTTATTAAGGTTGAAGGAAGACTTTAAGTCCATCTAGTTCAACCCAAGTGGCAAACAGTAAGCTTCACATTGGGGAAAAAAATTCCTTCCCGACTCCACATACGGCAATCAGACTAGCTCCCTGGATCAACGCTGTATCTAGGAAACTAGTGAATATAGCCTGTAATATTATACTTTTCATCCAGTCCCTTCTTACATGTTAGTAAGGAATCACTCATTACAACATTAGACGGCAGAGAGTTCCATAGTCTCACTGCTCTTACAGTAAAGAATCTGCGTCTGTGATTATGACTAAACCTTCTTTCCTCCAGACGTAGAGGATGCCCCCTTGTCCCCGTCACAGGTCTAAGAGTAAAAAGATCACTAGAAAGGTCTTTGTACTGTCCCCTCATATATTTGTACATTGTAATAAGATCACCCCTAAGCCTTTGTTTCTCCAAACTAAATAACCCCAAGTGTAATAACCTGTCTTGGTATTGCAGACCCCCCAGTTCTCTAATAACCTTGGTCGCTCTTCTCTGCACCCGCTCCAGTTCAGCTATGTCTTTCTTATACACCGGAGACCAGAACTGCACACAGTATTCTAAGTGTGGTCGCACCAGTGACTTGTATAGAGGTAAAATTATGTTCTCCTCATGAGCATCTATGCCTCGTCTAATGCATCCCATTATTTTATTTGCCTTGGCAGCAGCTGCCTGACATTGGCCACTAAATGTGAGTTTGTCGTCCATCCATGCACCCAGGTCTTTTTCAGTGACAGTTTTGCCCAGTGTTTTACAATTAAGCACATAATTATACATCTTGTTAAAGTAAAGTCCATTTCATTACATCCACAAACATATCATGACCACCAGTCTGTTCATGTAGCAGATAAACCTCTCTGCCGTATATTACAATACCCTTGTCTGGAGTTACCTTCCAGGAGCTCCGCTCCACACGCTGACTCCTTGTCAGTCCTGGCTTCCAGAGAAGCTGCCTTACTAGGATCACTGCAAAGGCTTCCTAAGCGTTTAAAAATGTCCCTTAGTCTGTTTCAGTAGCTCCACAATCATGGGGAAGACTGCTGACCTGACAGATGTCCAGAAGGCAGTTACTGACACTCAACAAGGAGGGGAAGCCACAAAAGGTCATTGGTAAAGAAGCCAGCTGTTCACACAGTGCTGTATCCAAGCATAATAATGGAAAGTGGAGTGGAAGGAAAAAGTGTGGTAGAAAAAGGTGCACAAGCCACCGGGATAATCGCAGCCTGGAAAGGATTGTTAAGAAAAGGCCATTCAAAAATTTGGGGGAGATTCACAAGGAGTGGACGCTGCTGTAGTCATTGCTTCAAGAGCCACCACACACATACGTATCCAGGACATGGGCTACAAGTGTCACATTCCTTGTGTCACCACTCATGACCAATAGACAACGCCAGAAGGGTCTTACCGGGGCCAAGGAGAAAAAGAACCGGACTGTTCTCAGTGCTCCACGGTGTTGTTTTCAGATGAAAGTAAATTTTGCATTTCTTTTGAAAATCAACGTCCCAGAGTCTGGGCTGGAGGTCTAGTGTGAAGTCTCCACCATCAGTGATGGTTTGGGAGCCATGTCCTCTGCTGGTGTAGATCCACTGTGTTTTATCAAGACCAAAGTCAGCGCAGCCGTCTACCTGGACATTTTAGAGCACTTCATGCTTCCCTCTGCCAACAAGCTTTTTGGAGATGGAAATGTCATTCTCCAGCAGGACTTGGCCCCTGTCCACACTGCCAAAAGTACCAATACCTGGTGTACACACAACAGTATCACTGCGCTTGATTGCCAGCAAACTCGCCTGACCTTAACCCCATAGAGAATCTATGGAGTATTATCAAGAGGAAGATGAGAGACACCAGACCCAACAATGCAGACGAGCTGAAGGCTGCTATCAAAGCGACCTGGGCTTCCATAACCCCTCAGCAGTGCCACAGGCTGATCGCCTCCATGCCACGCCGCACTGATGCTGTAATTGATGCAAAAGGAGCCGCGACCAAATATTGAGTGCATTTACTGATCATACATTTCAGTAGGACATTTCGGATTTTACAATCATTTTTCCAGCTGGTGTTATAAAGTATTCTAATTTACTGAGATAATGACTTTTGGGTTTTCATTGGCTGTAAACCATAATCATCAACATTAACAGAAATAAACACGTGAAATGGATCACTCTGTAATGACTCTATAGAATAGATGAGATTCACTTTTTTGGTATTGAACGGAAATAAACTTTTTGATGATATTCTAATTTTGTGAAAAGTACCTGTATTATGTATACAATGTACTTTCTTGTTATAGCGCCTTTGCTTACTGTATAATGTACTTTCTTTTTATATATAGTGCCATCCCTTAATATATAATGTACTTTCTTATTATATGTATCACTGAAGAGCCCATACAGACTATAAGATAAAAGGAACTGTGGACTGTGCTTCCCCCCTCCCGTCACTCCCCTCCCAGGTGACGCCATATACCGGACCCCACTGACCAACGGGGATGAAGGGGAAGTGGGGTCCGGCCACACCCTCAGGGGTTAAATTCTCGTGCGAGGGCCGGACCCTTCCTCTTCCTCCCTCGGCTGATCAGTGGAAATCGGCCCCAATTGGACAGCCCATCAGTAATTTGGCTTTCAGTACCATCTTTATGCTGATGACACACAACTATACACGTCATTCCCCGACCTTACCCCCGCTGTTCTACAGAACGCCACCGACTGTCTGTCCACAGTCTCCAACATCATGTCCGCTCTCTATCTGAAACTTAACCTCTCCAAAACTGAACTTCTTCTGCTCCCGCCGTCTACTAACCTCCCTAAATTTGACATTTCCCTCTCCGTGGGCGGCACTATAATAACACCCTGGCAGCAGGCTCCCTGTCTGAGTGTTATGTTTGACACCAATCTCTCCTTCACCTCCCATATACAATCTCTTGCCCGCTCTTGCCGCCTACACCTAAAGAACATCTCTAGAATCCGCCCTTTTCTCACCATTGAAACAACAAAAACCCTCACTGTCGCCCTGATCCACTCCCGCCTGGACTACTGTAACGCTCTATTACTTGGCCTCCCCATTACTCGACTATCCCCTCTCCAGTCCATCCTTAATGCAGCAGCCAGGGTCATCTGTGTAGCCCTGGTACACAATACCAGGAGGATGAGTGGAGAGGTAACAGTTAAGGTCTCTTCATGACATCATGTACACTTCTGACACACCCAGCAGGGGTGTGGAAGGGAGTGATTTTAGTCAGTCAGTTTCCTGTCCTTGGACAGAGTAGACGTGTCCAGTTTGAGCCTGTCTTCAGTTCAGAAAGTGGAGGCTGGTACAGGTGGTCTAATTCACCTTAGTCTAGTCAGAGCTGTGCCCCACTGGAAGAAAGACTGAACTATCTATTGTAAAAAGTCTATATATATATATATATGTGTTTTTTCCCTATTATGTCTTCGTTTAACAATGGACTCAGAGGCTGAGGACTGAGCCAGCCCAAAAACTGTATCCTGTAAATAGTTGCACTAAAGTGCCTTCTTAATGGTTTCACATGAAACCTTGACTTACCTCTGAACCAAAAACCCGTGTGGTGTGGCACTGAGTGAGGTCTGCATTTGGATGTCCTGCAGCCCACCCAGGACCCACGTTGAAGGTTTGGTGCGGGTCCTTCACAAGTATACCGTATATTTATTGAATGCTATTTAATACTTTTTGTATTTCTATAATGTTTGCAACGTTCAAGATATCCTCACCTCCCGGATGGGACGAACCAATGTTTATTGTTTAATGTTTACATGCATAAACAAAATGTCTCTTTTGTATTTTACAGCCCGGGAGTGCTGTCGTTTACCATGGGGGAATGTGTAGCCCTGGTACACAATACCAGGAGGATGAGTGGAGAGGTAACAGTTAAGGTCTCTTCATGACATCATGTACACTTCTGACACACCCAGCAGGGGTGTGGAAGGGAGTGATTTTAGTCAGTCAGTTTCCTGTCCTTGGACAGAGTAGACGTGTCCAGTTTGAGCCTGTCTTCAGTTCAGAAAGTGGAGGCTGGTACAGGTGGTCTAATTCACCTTAGTCTAGTCAGAGCTGTGGCCCACTGGAAGAAAGACTGAACTATCTATTAAGAGTTGAGCAAATCGAAGGGCAAAGTGGAAGGAAGATTATTGGAAAAGTGCTTTTGACTTGGAAGAGTCCTGCACATTGCTACCGGTTACTGGGGACCGAAGGATCACTATTAGCTACAAGCATAGTGAAGAGAAAACCAGAGATTTACCGGACCCTAGGTCGCGGCAAACACCCCCTTATAGTCAGTACGTAACTGGGGTCAGGGGAAGTGAAGACTTTGAGTCTCTGCAGGACAAAATAAGAATTCAGCTCCCTCATAGAAAGGCTCCTAACACTAAATTGACTGGGAAGCACAGCTTTGGATAAGCTGGAATCATAGAGGGGACTACGCTTCAGGCTGGTCGTACTCATCTTCATTGGACAGTAAAGGAGGCCCCTAACTTGCTTAGCTGTTGCCTCAAAGCTCATCCTCCACCAACCCCATCAGCCTCCCTGGGACCTGCTTGAACATCTTACAAGTAAAGGTATGGAAAGACGCTGACGGTGTGAGACTGAGTTATTATTGCATGCCTGCACAATCCCTACCTAACTACCGACCTGAGGGAAGAGTCCCACCTGTAGGGGACCCGACATCTAGCTGCCTCACCATCCCCTCAGAGATCTACAGCAGCGCTGGTACATATTACCAGAATACTACAGGTGGCGTCACGAACTGTATATAAACCTATCCCCTGTAAATATATCCCCAACATACGCCAGACCGCCAGGGCCACAGACCGAGCCACAGCTACCTGTGACAATCCCCATAGACTTCTACGGGCTCGGCTCTGAGTACCCCATTGCCCTGGTAACCCACAATTGTGGTGGCGGGTCGACACAACTTGGCGTCACGAACAGGATCCGAGACTTGCAGCATTGCGAGCCCTGTGTGCCTGTGGAGTGTTTTTGTGGAAAAGGACTGTTTGCACTTTTGGCGCCAAAGTCGCCATTTTTGTCGCCGTATTCGCGCCCTCAGGCGCTGGAGAAGAAGGTGGGCGTACCTGAAAGAGCGCGCAGAGTCTTGGACACGCCCCCGGCTCTGACTCAGCGGCAGGTCCTGCAACAGGAAGTGAACGCTCTGACATCAGAGCGCCTGCGACGAAGGTCCTGTTCCCACTGCGGTGCCTGTGAAATAGCAGCGTCTGAAACCGGTAGGCTCCGTTTAACCAAGGGGGCGCTAAGATGTCACAACAACCGGCTGACAGTGCGGCCCCGGCCGGAGGCCCCAATCCCGCACCGTCTGGTATTGTAGCGCCAGATGGGGGTGCAGGTCCAGCACCCAGTCCGGTAGTCCCGATCATGCCACTAACGCTCCCATATATGCCTGGGGCGAAATGGCTTCCCCAATACAGCGGTGAGCCAGGCACATTAGCAGGCTTCAAGCGGAAGTTATGCAGCATCCTAGAAATGTACTCCATGCCTGAGAGACAAAAAGCTGCTGTGCTAATAGGGCAGCTAACTGGCGCTGCTGAGAGGGAAGTGGAGACCTGGGATACCGTTGATCAGGAGTCGGTACCTGCGATCTTCCTGAAGCTACATGCCATATTTGAAGACCGCACAGAAACGGATCTCCGGATGGCCTTCTATCACTGTTCACAACAGCCAGGTGACAGCATCCGGGACTATGCTTGCCGACTACAGGGAGCCCTGAAAGCACTCAAGCAAATTAACAATTTAAATGCTATCGACGAGAATAAAATGTTGAAAGAACAATTTATACAGGGATTGAGATCCCCAGAGGAACGCAGAACTGTGAATTGGTGGTCCTTAGATCATCCTGATGCTACCTTTGATGCCCTAAAGGACATGGCAATAAAAGGGCTGCGGCCCCTGGGCAAACCTGAGGTGGCCACCCAACATTATCAGGGTGAAGTCACTCTGGAACCGGCAGTAACCCCCTGTTCCCCGCTAGTGGCAGAAACCAAAACGCAGGTGACACCTCCTAGTGAATTGGACTGTCTGCGCTCAGAGGTGCGCCAGCTGACTAAAAATCTGGCCGCTGTGATGAGTGCCCTACAGCTGCGGAAAGAGGAGGAAGGGAAGATCTTGTTAGCTGACTGCCCAGAGGACGTTCCGTGGATGCACCGGAGAAGAAAGAAGACGTCGCCCCCCCGGAGGAGGACAACGCCACCCCCAGGAGCAACCTCTGATCAACACCCTTCTCGTCGAGAGATCATCTGTTATCGCTGCAACCGGAAAGGTCATCTGTCTACACAGTGTCCTTTAAACGGGCAGAACCTGGGTCCAAGGGCCAACACCCAGGAGAATACCCGTCAGGCCCCCTAGACTGGAACCGCAGGTATGTGGGCGGGCGACCCTACCTGTCTATTATTCTAGATGGTATTGCTGTTCCAGCATTGTTAGACACTGGGTCGCAGGTGACCCTAATACCTGATGCTCTATATACCAAGTACTGGTCAATGGACAGTCTTAAACCTCCGAGCCTTGACTTTACTGTGTATGCTTCGAATGGTCTTCCTGTAGAAGTACTCGGAACAAAATGTGTAGATGTAAAGGTGGGCAGAGAGGAGTTGAAAGACCAAGGGCTTCTGGTAGTAAAGACTGTAAATGAGGAGAACGGTTTAAATATCATTTTGGGTACTAACATTATCGGTAATTGTTTGGGAGAAGTTGTGTTCTTACTCCAACAGCTCGCTGAGATTGCCCGACCAAGGCAGAGAGGAGTAATCCAAAGAGAGATCCGGGCCCTGGTGTGTCAGCAGCAAGCGAAGCTTACCGACGGCGAAATTGGTAATGTACGGGTCACTGACTCAGATCCTATTGTGATACCCCCAATGAGTGAAATGATCATTTGGTGCAGGGCAGCCATAGGTCTGAGAGGACAGAATTACCAAGCTGTAGTAGAACCCCACCATTCAGAACATAGACCTACACTTATGACTGCTAGAGGAGTAGTAGAAGTGGTGAATGGAAGAGTACCGGTACGGCTTCTCAATTGGGGAGATGATGAGGTAAATTTACCCCGTTATGCAACCATTGCTAAACTTCATGCTGTTGATAATAATTCTATTCTCCCGGCTGAGTCCTTAGACTCCTGTCAAATAGAGGAGGACAATGACCCAGCAACCCAGGTGGCGGAATGGTGTCAGCAACTCCATGTTGGGACGGACACCACTCCCGCTCACCAGAAGCAAGGGGTATTACGGGTGGTGCAAGAGTACGCCCAAGTGTTTAGCAAAAATCCACTTGATTTTGGGACAATTAAGGGAGTACAACATCATATCCCTACTGGCAGTCATCCTCCCATCAAAGAGCGGTATAGGCCCATACCTCCAGCTCATTATCAGAAGGCTAAAGAAATGTTGAATGATATGAAGAAAGCCGGGGTGATAAGGGATAGTTGTAGCCCCTGGGCAGCCCCTCTAGTTCTGGTTAAAAAGAAAGATGGTAGTATGAGAATGTGTGTGGATTACAGGCAGGTAAACCGCATAACACACAAGGATGCATACCCGTTACCACGTATAGAGGAATCATTAGCTGCTCTGAAAACGGCTAACTACTTTTCTACCCTTGATCTGACTAGTGGTTACTGGCAAGTGGCTGTGGCTGAGGAGGATCGTGAGAAAACGGCTTTCACCACCCCAATGGGGCTCTGTGAGTTCGACAGAATGCCGTTTGGGCTCAGTAGTGCCCCAGGAACATTTCAGAGAGTGATGGAAAACTGTCTGGGACATCTCAATTTTGAAACCGTGCTGCTATACCTAGACGACGTCATCGTGTATTCCAAGACATATGAGGACCATCTGAAGCACCTGGCAGAAGTATTCGAGTCCCTGTCCAGGTACGGGATGAAATTAAAACCCTCAAAATGCCATCTACTCAAGCAGAAGGTACAATACTTGGGGCACATCGTCAGTTCGGAAGGAGTAGCGCCGGACCCAGAGAAAGTCACTGCCATCCAGAAGTGGCCGGAGCCGAAAAACCTTAAGGAAGTGCGACAGTTCCTGGGACTAACGGGTTACTACAGGAGATTCGTGAAAGATTACACGAAGAAGGCAGCTCCTTTACAGGACCTCCTAGTAGGACAATCCTTAAAGAGCAGAAACCCTCCCTTTAATTGGGGTAAAGAACAGGCTGAAGCATTCCAAAAGATGAAAGAGATCCTTACAGGTGATGAGATCTTAACCTATCCTGATTACAGCCAACCGTTCCTGTTGTACACCGACGCCAGTAATGAAGGGTTGGGAGCAGTTCTCAGTCAGAAGCAGAATGGCCAAGAAAAAGTCATCGCTTATGCTAGCAGAAAACTCAGGCCAACGGAGAGGAATCCGGAAAATTATAGCAGCTTCAAGCTGGAGTTTCTGGCGCTGGTCTGGGCCATTACTGAAAGATTTAAGCACTATCTGGCCTCCAATAAGTTCACGGCGTACACAGACAACAACCCGTTAACGCACCTGGAAACCGCCAAGCTGGGTGCCATGGAGCAGCGATGGATGGCCCGGTTGTCCAATTACCAGTTTACTATCAAGTACCGGGCAGGTCGAAAGAATGCCAATGCTGATGCGTTGTCCCGAATGCCGCATGACTCTGATACGGAAGAAGAATCGGACGACCTGGAAGAAATTGAGCTACCCGCGTTCCATCGAAATGGGGTAGTCCACGAGCATCAAGTTCACAGAAAGCAGCATGGTGCAACATTAAATCCTTTACCCCATCACAGTTGGAAAGAGACTCAGGACAGTGATCCAGTGGTCAGCCGCATCAAGGAGTTGTTAAAACAGGAAGGTTCCTCCTTGGAAAAGGATGCACCTATGTCAGCCAAGCTCCTGTGGAACGAGAAAAGCAGGTTGTTCCTATACCGTGAGAAGTTGTGCAGGAGATACGTCAACCCCAGAACCCATGAAATGGTCTGGCAAATAGTGGTCCCCAAGGCAGACGTCCCTATGGTGTTGGAAGCGTACCACGATCAAGCAGGACACTTTGGCTGGAGAAAGCTGGAGACCCTGTTGAGATGCCGGTTCTACTGGGTAGGGATGCGCAGCTCCATCGAGAGGTGGTGTCGGAACTGTGGACCCTGTGGTCTCAGAAGAAAGGACTACAGAAGTCAGAAGGCACCCCTGCAACCTATCCGGACGACTCGTCCTCTGGAGATTGTGGCCCTGGACCACGTCAAACTGTCGCCAAGTAGAACTGGATACTCATACGCCTTGACTATGGTGGACCATTACTCCAGATTCCTGGTAGTTGTTCCAGTTAAGGACCAGACCGCAGTGACGGCCGCGAAGACCTTTCAAGCAAGCTTCTGCAGACCGCATGGGTATCCGGAGCAAGTATTAACCGATCAGGGACCTGCTTTTGAAGCTGATTTATTCAAGGAATTCTGTCATATGTACGGGTGCAAGAAAATAAGAACAACACCATATCACCCTCAAACCAACGGTCTTTGTGAAAAGATGAACCATATTGTCCTTGACTTGTTGAGATCCATACCGTTGGAAGACAGGAATCGATGGCCGGATTTACTGCCTGATTTGGTTGATTTGTATAATCATATACCTGTAAGCTCAACTAACTGCACTCCAGCTTATCTTATGCGAGCAAGGCCCGGAAAACTACCAATGGATCTAGAACTTGGAGTGGTAGAACCGGAGGCAGACGACGCCGTTGAAAACTGGGACATCAATCGGCAAGAGCAATACAGAAGAGTACAAATCTGTGTAGAGGAAAGTCTTAATAAGGCACGGGAGAAACAGGAAGATGTTTACAACCGAAATGCTCCTGCCAAGCCTTTGATGCCTGGAGAGGTAGTATTAAAAAGAAAAAGGAAGATGCATAAATTGGATAATCAGTGGGAGCAAGAACCCTACGTCATACAAGATTCTAAATATGACAACAGAAAAGTTTGTGTCGTCAGTAAGGACGGAGGAAGAACAACAATCACTGTGTCCAGAGATCATTTGAAATTGTGTCCAGAACCCTTAAAGAGTTGTGAAAAGAACCCTGTCCTCAATCAAGGAGAAAGAAAGGAAGAGGTCATACACACAGATCTGGGAGATTTTCCTGCGGATTGGCCCCGACTGGGAGATGCTGTGATAATTCCAGTGTTGCAGTTTTATCAGCCACAAGAGGAAGTTTTACCTCCAGTTGTGCCCGTGGTGCCAGTCGAGCCCGCTCAGGAGTTACCCATCCCAGCAACACCTCAACCTGTGGAACCTCAAGATGAATCATCTGAAGCAGCGCCCCATACTATGGGATCTCCTGGTGAAGCTGACTCACACCGCCCAGCCATCAGTACGCTTGCCAGATCCATAGAAAGATTAAGGCAGTTCTATAGTTTGCCGTTACGCAGTGCAGACAGATCGCAACTTGATATACCTGAAACTACACCACGTAGATCAGAGAGAATCACAAAAGGGAAATTACCCATTAGATATCAGCAGTAGTTATAACGAATTCATGTGAATATTGTAAAAAGTCTATATATATATATATATGTGTTTTTTCCCTATTATGTCTTCGTTTAACAATGGACTCAGAGGCTGAGGACTGAGCCAGCCCAAAAACTGTATCCTGTAAATAGTTGCACTAAAGTGCCTTCTTAATGGTTTCACATGAAACCTTGACTTACCTCTGAACCAAAAACCCGTGTGGTGTGGCACTGAGTGAGGTCTGCATTTGGATGTCCTGCAGACCACCCAGGACCCACGTTGAAGGTTTGGTGCGGGTCCTTCACAAGTATACCGTATATTTATTGAATGCTATTTAATACTTTTTGTATTTCTATAATGTTTGCAACGTTCAAGATATCCTCACCTCCCGGATGGGACGAACCAATGTTTATTGTTTAATGTTTACATGCATAAACAAAATGTCTCTTTTGTATTTTACAGCCCGGGAGTGCTGTCGTTTACCATGGGGGAATGTGTAGCCCTGGTACACAATACCAGGAGGATGAGTGGAGAGGTAACAGTTAAGGTCTCTTCATGACATCATGTACACTTCTGACACACCCAGCAGGGGTGTGGAAGGGAGTGATTTTAGTCAGTCAGTTTCCTGTCCTTGGACAGAGTAGACGTGTCCAGTTTGAGCCTGTCTTCAGTTCAGAAAGGGAGGCTGGTACAGGTGGTCTAATTCACCTTAGTCTAGTCAGAGCTGTGCCCCACTGGAAGAAAGACTGAACTATCTATTAAGAGTTGAGCAAATCGAAGGGCAAAGTGGAAGGAAGATTATTGGAAAAGTGCTTTTGACTTGGAAGAGTCCTGCACATTGCTACCGGTTACTGGGGACCGAAGGATCACTATTAGCTACAAGCATAGTGAAGAGAAAACCAGAGATTTACCGGACCCTAGGTCGCGGCAAACACCCCCTTATAGTCAGTACGTAACTGGGGTCAGGGGAAGTGAAGACTTTGAGTCTCTGCAGGACAAAATAAGAATTCAGCTCCCTCATAGAAAGGCTCCTAACACTAAATTGACTGGGAAGCACAGCTTTGGATAAGCTGGAATCATAGAGGGGACTACGCTTCAGGCTGGTCGTACTCATCTTCATTGGACAGTAAAGGAGGCCCCTAACTTGCTTAGCTGTTGCCTCAAAGCTCATCCTCCACCAACCCCATCAGCCTCCCTGGGACCTGCTTGAACATCTTACAAGTAAAGGTATGGAAAGACGCTGACGGTGTGAGACTGAGTTATTATTGCATGCCTGCACAATCCCTACCTAACTACCGACCTGAGGGAAGAGTCCCACCTGTAGGGGACCCGACATCTAGCTGCCTCACCATCCCCTCAGAGATCTACAGCAGCGCTGGTACATATTACCAGAATACTACAGGTGGCGTCACGAACTGTATATAAACCTATCCCCTGTAAATATATCCCCAACATACGCCAGACCGCCAGGGCCACAGACCGAGCCACAGCTACCTGTGACAATCCCCATAGACTTCTACGGGCTCGGCTCTGAGTACCCCATTGCCCTGGTAACCCACAATTGTGGTGGCGGGTCGACACACATCCATCTGGCTAATCAGTACTCGGACGCGTCCGCTCTTCGCCAGTCTTTACACTGGCTGCCCATTCATTTTAGGATCCAATTCAAAGTACTGGTTCTCACCCACAAAGCTCTCCACAGTGCAGCACCCCTCTACATCTCCTCCCTCATTTCTATCTATCACCCTGCCCATCCCCTCCACAGTGCAGCACCCCCCTACATCTCCTCCCTCATTTCTATCTATCACCTACCCATCCTCTCCACAGTGCAGCACCCCCCTACATCTCCTCCCTCATTTCTATCTATCACCTACTCATCCTCTCCACAGTGCAGCACTCCCCTACATCTCCTCCCTCATTTCTATCTATCACCCTGCCCGTCCTCTCCACAGTGCAGCACCCCCTACATCTCCTCCCTCATTTCTATCCATCAGCCTAACTGACTGCTGCGCTCTGCAAATGACTTTTGACTAACCTCTGCACTAATCCGTACCTCCCACTCCCGACTCCAAGACTTCTCCCGCGCTGCGCCAATCCGCTGGAATGCTCTACCCCAAGAAATTAGGACTATCCACAATTTGCATGGTTTCAGGCGCTCCCTCAAAACACATTTGTTCAGAGTGGCCTATCACATTCACTAATCAAAGTCATTCTCTGTGTAAGTGTGTGTGTGTGTGTAGCCCATTCACTATCTCCATCCATGCCTCACTCCCTCAAGATGGCTGGACCATCATTGTAAATACACCATTGTATATAAACAACCTGTACTTTGTATCTCCCCCACCTCATTGTAGATTGTAAGCTCTCACGAGCAGGGGCGGCTGATTTTGCTTTAATTATTGTATTGTTTACGTTGTTACTTATGACTTGTGTTTTGAAACTGTTAAACTGTAAAGCGCTGCGGAATATGATGGCGCTATATAAATAAAGATTATTATTATCACCATCCCTTTGTATAGAATGTACATTTTTGTTATACATTCCGCTGTCCCTAATTACTTAGTTTCTACTTTTATTATGTATAGAGTCTTATTAATTAACATCCTATTTATGTATGATGCTGTCCCTTTATTATGTAGCGTCCTCTGTAATGTGGAGCACCGTCCATTATTACATGGTATCATCTCTTATCATCTACAGCACCGTCCCTTACATTGAGTATTCTCAAAAGACTGAGTCTTTGCATATTTTATATATACCGGTGTCAGGGATTTACTTGTCTATCCCACTTTCCAGCTCCAGTTAGGAACTTGCAGCTCTCTGGCGCCTCCCCTTACCCTCAGGTCAGTCAGGGAACTACACCCAGGATAAGGATTTTCCAGAAAGGCTGCCTTGCCGTGTGCTGGCTATTGGGCACTCTGCAGTGAGGGCACTATGTAAATCCCCTGCCTCAGGCAGGAAGTACATACATAAACCTCCGTTCCATCACTGCCAGGGTCTCCCAAATCCCCTGAACACTTATCTGCCACCAGCTCCTCATTTGTTATTAAAACCAATATCGGGTCAGGAGCCCACCCACAAGATACCGTAATTTAGCGCAGAGGACGTGGCAGTTCACAGACCAAGGAAAACGAAACCCGTAAATTTTATAGATTTACTCCAGAAAATATAGGCAGTTTACAAAAATATGAAAAATGTTACTAAAGAGACAAAATACAGTATATACAGACAGTTACAAATAAAAGGGATTCAAATAAGAACTTACACATCTCAGTCACTGTTATGCCGTGTGGATGAGGGGGGAGAAGAGCCTTCTCAGATCTAAGGGTACAAATGCACATCCTCCTGTAGCTGATTCTCCAGGCAAAATACATCTTCCTAATCAAGCATCCTAGATTTATGCTCTTCTCTGGCTGACCTCACTGTGGGGCAGAATCAGAGAATGCCCGCCGCTTTTGGAAGATTTTAAAACTTCCACTGGCCACAACTATCGCTGGGAAGCTCGCAGAGTGACGACAGGGGGATCATCTTTTCTGTTATATTTTCTTTAATATTTAAGACCAAACATGACGTCTCTGGGTGGTACGGGCAGGCAGAAATCCTTTTCTCGGTTTCTGAAGAAGTCGCAAAACGCTGCTGTGAATAGCTTTAATTATGCAGATTCCGGAAATATATTTGTCCTGTCCCTATGATTATTCTGTGTATTAAAATGAGTTTGAGTGAACAAAGAAACATGTGCTTTAAACAAAGCCAGGTTTAACTGGCCAGGAGCTCACATTACACAAAGCTTGTTTACCTGCAGGGCGGGGCGAGTGGACATTCCAACAGGGAGATGTTTGCACATGGGTCTTCGTGTTTACACCGCACAAACCTAATGGGGGTGGGGCAGCATGAGAAGCTCAGCGTTAGAATGCGCAAAACAACTTTAGGTAGGATCTGTATGTGTACTTAGGACAATAGGAAATACTTTATATTTCTCTGACAACCAATGGGATGGCAGCAGGCGTCCCTGTGGCCGGCGTTTTGAGTGACGTGGACAGAGCATGCGTACTAAACTGTGTCCCTGCCCACTCTCATACTCACCATTGCTATGGCAGCCCCTATATACGTTATTATCGGTAACATAATTTCTTCTAGTTTATATCTCAACAAGAAAGTCAGCCGACACGTAGATGACAAATACCAAAGGTTTTATTGGATGTGGTCGACCTAAATGTGGTTTATGCAAGTGTGTGCCCAAAGCAAAAATGTTTCATCTACTAATCAGAATAATATAATATTGGACGTCTCATTAGTGGTAGCTCCACACGTCACTGACATCATACAGTGTGACGCTTGTCCTCTCCAATATGTGGGGTGCACGGTCAGAACCTTAAGTCACCCATTGGGGACACATTAGGGACGTTCTCAGCCCCACAACACGTAATACATCTGCAGCATCACAACATTTCATACAACACAATAGGAATATCATCACTTTACAGCTGTGGTAGTGAATATGTTACCAGACCAGATAAGGGGGAGATTGGTATGAAAAGTACACCCCAGAGAAGCCTCGTGGAGTCTGGAATTGGACCCCAGATTCCCCAGTGGTATGAATCTTCGTTCAGACTTGCATCCATTTATTGAATTGTGTTTTTACTTTTTTCCTTTCTCTTGTATGGTAATTCTGTGCATTAGACACTGTGAGGCCCTTTTCACATATCAGTTTTTCGCCGTCAGTCACAATCCGTTGTTTTTTTGAAAAAAACGGGTCCAGCGACTGATGCCGTAGGATCCGTTTTTTTCTCATAGACTTGTATTAGCGACGGATGGCCGCACGTTTCATCCGTCATTCAACGGATCCGTCGGAAATTTTTGGTCCGTCGGCCGGACACAACGCACAAAGCAACGTTTTCTGTCTCCGTCAAAAAATCAGACGGCGACGGATCCGTCGCTTGCTATAATGGAAGCCTATGGGCGCAGAGTCCCCGATTGACCTGAGGTGATCTGACAGAGTGGAAAAAAGTTCAGAAACTTTCCCACGCTAATCAGTTCATCTCTGGTCAGCCGGGGACTCCGCGCAGCCTCACTAACATCAGTGGTAGTCAGTGAGGTTGCGCGAAGTCCCTGGCTGACCTGAAGTGAACTCGATAGTGTGGGAAAAAGTTCAGAAACTTTCCCACGCTAATCAGTTCATCTCCAGTCAGCCGGGGCGCCTGCGCAGACATGATTTCATTCATTCTTCAGTGGTTTACAGCCGGGCCGGTAGCATTAGCATCGGTCCCAGTTGTAAACTAGTTAACCCCTTGTGATAGATTGCAGCCGGGGACCTGACTGAACGGCGGAGAGGTATGGATATTGTTGCTTTTTTTTTTTTAATCACAGGAGAACAAGGGATTCAGAGGGATTGGCAGAATAATAAATTTGGTCAAAACCTATGTGTAATTATTTAATTAAAATAAATTTTAATTTATGTCTTTTTTAACCCTTTAATACTATAGGACTAATAATGGATAGTTGTCTAATTGACACCTCTCCTTTATTAAACCGGATTAATGTCACCTTTCAATAGCAAGGTGACATTAACCCCTTATTAACCCATGAGTCACCACTAAAGGCAATGGGAATAGAGAGGCTAAGTGCCAGAAAAGGCACATCTAATAATAGATGTGCCTTTTCTGGGTGGCTGGGGTCAGATGTTTGGTCAGCTGAGGGGGCCCAAAAACAATGGTCCCTCTCTAGGCAATGAATATCTGTCCTCACTCACTGGCTTTCCCTCTCTGGCGAAAAAAGAGGAAGATGCAATTTTTTTCCGCAATTATAACCTTAAATTTAACCCCTAGAGTTCCAAATTTTTCCTAACACAAACTACTAAATTGATTAAACACTGACATATATAAATTGTTTTGATATGACATGGTTTAAGGTATATAACCCATGTGTCATATCATGTCGGGTTCTGTAATGATTTTACAGAAGCCGGCAATTGATTTAGCGGCTATTCTGCTATGTAGAACTCTATGAACTAATATACATTCTGTATATATGTGTCTCAATGACATGTGTGTATGTGTATATATATATACACTGTGTTCCAAATTATTCTGCAAAAATTGTTTAGGAGTGATAAGGTAAGAATTTTTTTGTTTGTCAGTTAAACTCATTGATGGTGATGTGTGTCAGGGCTCTTTATATCACTGTAAGCAATTACAGACACCTGTGCTAATTAGTTTGGCAGGTGTGTCCAATGAAAGGCAAGGCTACTTAAGAAGGCTGTCCCACATTATTAAGCAGCCTACATTTTTTGCCAAAATGGGAAAGAAAAAGGATGTGTCGGCTGCTGAGAAGCAACAAATTGTGGAGTGTTTAGGTCAAGGCATGACTACAATCAACATTACCAAGACACTTCATCGTGATCATCGCACAATCAAGAAGTATGTAGCTGATTCACAGTACACACGTGTGCGTGCTGATAAGGGAAAATTGAGGACTCTTTCCTACAGGCAATTACGTCAGGTTAAAAGAGCAGCGGCAAAAAAGTCTTGTCATAGCAGCAGACAAGTTTTTGAAGCTGCTGGTGCCTCCAACGTCCCCTGAATAACAAGATGCAGGGTCCTTCAGAGGTTTGCAGCTGTGCGTAAGCCATCCTGTCGACCTCCTCTATCCACTGCACACAAGCAGAAACGGCTCCAGTGGGCCAAACAATACATGAAGACTGACTTCAAAACTGTTTTGTTCACCGATGAGTGCCGTGCAACGCTCGATGGTCCAGATGGATGGAGTGGAGGATGGCTGGTTGATGGACACCCATGCAAACACGGCTACTGCGCAAAAAAGGAGGTGGAGTAATGTTTTGGGCTGGAATCATGGGGAGAGAGATTGTCGGCCCCTTTAGGATCCCTGAAGGGGTAAATATGAACTCCATAGTGTATGTTGAGTTTCTCAAACAGCACTTCCTGCCATGGTTCGGTTCAAGAAGAACCGTGCATTCCGCAGCAAGATCATTTTCATGCATGATAATGCACCGTCTCATGCTGCACATAACACATCTGCATCTCTGGCGTCTATGGGCATAAAAGGGGACAAACTTATGGTGTGGCCCCCATGCTCCCTGACCTCAACCAGGGTGGATTGATTTAAATCACGCCGATTTAAATCAACGATTTAAATCATGATTTAAATCAAATGATTTTTTTCTATTTAAATCAGATCGATTTAAATCGTGATTTTAATCATGATTTAAATCACTGATTTAAATCAAAAGATTTTTTTAATATAAATCACGATTAAAATCTAAAACTTTCAATCATTGTTCAATTAACTCCACACTTCTAGCTTGGTTTCACTTTTTGTAGCTTGGTTTCAGTTTCTTTTTCCATTCAGTTGACATGCCCAAACTTGTTGGATAGTCAGTCAGCAGTACTTGGCTGTAGTAACAATCAAACTTCAGAAGTGATCTGCGTGAGCCATGGCAGGTCGTAAGAGAGACCCTATTTGGGTTCATTTTGTTGAGATGCCAGCAGAGCTTGGAAAGAAAGGTGGAGAGCAAAGTGCAAATACTGTCAAAAGGATATCCAAGGACTTGTTTGCCGTTTGAAATCACATTATGAAAACTGCAACCAGAAGGGAAATGAAGATGTTGATAGTGATACAACTAATGTCAATGAACCCCCACAGCTTCTTATGCACCAGGACCCTAGCACTAGTGGTAAGTCTGGCAATTACAACCTATTTTAACAGACGTTTTACTGGGATGGTTAAAGTCTATGAAAAGAAAAATTTCTAGCACTAGTTCTGGAGTATAGAATTTAAATTTATGTTAAGGCAATATTTCACAGAAGATTAACGTTAAGTAAAAATAAAAGAGTGTGTATACGCCTATTTTTTTTTTTATTGTAGGCTACAATTCACTTTTGAAGTCTGCCAAATTGACCATTTTTTAAGAAAAACATTTTTAAAACTTTTGTGACATAATTTTTTTCAGTTGCTCTGATATTACTAGTATTACAGCAACTTCACCGGAAACTTGAGTAGCATAACTTTTGAGACAGCCCTTATAGGACGAGGACCATTACATTGTTCAAAAAGTTTGTTTCAAAATATTTTCGTTATATTTCTTCAAATACGCAGTCGAATTATATTTTTAATTACTGTGCTTTCAGGGTCAAATATGGCTTGTGCTGCACGTGACAATCAATATCTGGGTACAACTTCAACAAAGCAGCCCAACAAAAAACTTTGCGTGCAAAGTGTAGAAAAATTCCTCTTAAAGACTACGACGAGCCAGAAAGAACATTTTGATGAATTAATTGCTAAATTCATATTTGCAACCAATTCTTCTTTCCGACTAGTTGAACACCCATTGTTTGTACAAATGATCGAAGGAATAAGACCAGGCTACAAACCACCAAGTAGATTTGATATCTCAGGAAAACATCTTCAGGCTGTATATGACAAAGAAAGAGCGGCTTGTACAAAATATTTGAAAGACAAAGTTGTTAACATGAGCTTGGATGGTTGGAGCAACATCCACAACGACCCCATAATTTGCACTTGTGTCACAACAGAAGATGGTGAAACTTACCTTACAGACACAATCGACACATCTGGAAATTCACATACTGCTGAATATTTACTTGAAATTGCTAAGAACTCAATTCACCAATGCCAAGAACAGTTTGGATGTAAAGTAAGGAGCTTAGTTACTGATAACGCAAGCAATGTGGCAAAAATGCGAGCGGAACTGGCACATGAGGATGACACAAATGTCATTACATACGGTTGTTCTGCCCATTTGTTGCATCTTTTGGCAAAAGACCTGCATATTTCGGGTGTCAAGGAACATGTTGTAGAAATTGTTAAATATTTCCGCAATAATCATTTTGCACATGCAACCTACAAGGAAATGGGAGGACTGAAGTTGGTTCTACCACAAGATGTTAGATGGAATACCTTGGCTGAATGCTTGGAACTGTTTATTAACAACTGGTCAAAATTAGTGTCCATTTGCGAAACACATCGGGATAAAATTGATGCTAATATACGAAGCAAAGTATTAAATCTTGGTGTGAAGAGAAATGCCGAGGACCTTTTGGAAAGGTTAAAGCCAATATCTATTGCGTTGGATAAAATGCAGAAAGATACTGCAACCATAGCTGATGCCACAGAAGTTTGGAAAGATTTAGAAGGTTCGCTAGATCGCTTGAACCTCTCAAACAATGTAAAGGTTGCAATACACCACCGCAAGGACCAAGCATTAAAAGAACACTATTTAGCCAATATCTTGCATCCCATCTACAGAGGGAAAAAACTATCTGAGGCGGAAATAAACTCTGCAATGGAGTGGCTCGCCAATACTAACCATGACATTGTGGCAACTGTGCTGAAATTGAAGTGTGAATCTGCACCATTTCAAAAATACATGTTTGCAGATAACGTCATTAATGAACTAAAACCACTGGACTGGTGGAAGTCGCAATCACTTGTTCTTCCAGCGAAGATAATAAATGTAGCTACTCAGCTACGGACTGCATCGGCTTCATCGGCAGGAGTAGAGAGATTGTTTTCTTCATTTGGTTTTGTGCACACAACAGTCCGAAACCGCTTAGGAACTGCTAAAGCAGGACAACTAGTTTTCCTATTAAAAGTCCTAAATAAACAGTAGGCTTAAAGGACTGATGTATTCACTGAAGATGTTTGCTTACTTCAAACGTTAGAGATAGGCTATTGTTAAAAAGTACTTAAGGCTGGGTCTCACATAACGATACACCAGCGATCCCAACAACGATATGCACTTGTCAGGATCGCTGGTGTATCGCTACATGATCGCTGCTGAGCTGCCAAACAGGCAGCTCAGGCAGCGATCTGGGACAGCGACACTGCGGGTAACATCGCTTAGTTACCCGCAGTGTACGTTGGATACCAGCGCCCTGATGCAGGGAGCTGGTATCCAAGGTACACAGCGGGTTTCCAAGCGCTGCGCGGTGCCTGGAAACCCGCTGTTTACCTTGGATACCAGCTCCCTGCATCAGGGCGCTGGTATCCAAGGTACACAGCGGGTTTCCAGGCACAGCCCCGCGCCTGGCAACCCGCTGTGTACCTTGGTTACCAGCGGATCGCTGGTCTCCCGCCTGTCACATGCAGCGATGCGTGCCTGTCAGCGGGAGACCAGCGATCAAAAAAATGTCCTGACATTTCAGCGACGATCAGCGATACCCGGCAGGGGGGCTGATCGTCGCTGAATGTCACACACTGCGATATCGCTGGTGAGCTCGGTGCTGCGTCACAAAACTAGTGACTCAGCACCGATCTCGGTAGCGATATCGCTATGTGAGACGGGCCCTTTACTCTCTGTAGTTCAATTCTGATTGTTTAATAGTGCAAATAAAAATTATTAGGTTTCATAATCATCAACTGTTTTAATATTTTTATTTGTGTAAAATAATTTGATTTGCAAAAAGACAAAGTTTTGCTTGTGTACAACTTGATTAAAAAATCCTATTTAAATCAAAAAAATCCGATTTAAATCAAAAAAATCCGATTTAAATCAAAAAAAATCCGATTTTTTTGATTTTTTTTAAAAAAATCATGATTTTTATCCACCCTGACCTCAACCCCATTGAGAACCTCTGGAGCATCATCAAAAGCAGTGTCTATGATGGCAGGAGGCAGTTCACATCTAAGCAACAGCTCTGGGATTGTATTCTGTCCTCATGTAAAACAATTGAAGCAGAAACCATCCAAAACCTGACAAATTCAATGGAGGAGAGAGTTCAGAAGCTCCTTTCCAACAAGGGGTCCTATGTGCAAATGTAACATCACCTAGAATAAAGTTTTGAGTTGAAAACTGTTTGATTTCAGTTTGTAAGAACCTGTTTAATGCTTATAATTTCACAAATGACCATTTTTTTGTTCTTTATTAAAATGAAAAGGTTGAAATCTCTGCTGTGCATAATAATTTGGAACATGCATTTTGAGGGCAGTTTGAGTGTTTTATTTTTAAAAAAATATACTGTTATCATAGGCAGTTTATACAAAAACCTTTCAATTGTCCTCTAATAGTTATTTCACTGGAAAATTACAATGACTGCAATTCATATAGGGAATTTGGGAAAATCTGAGAAAATATATTGCATAATAATTTGGAACACAGTGTATATATATATATATATATATATGTATTCTTTATATATATATCTATTCCTTCGATTTTTTTTATTAAACGTCAGAGTGATTTTACTGTACAGTGCACTGAATTGCCGGCTTTTTAAAAACAGATTGTGACTGACACAAAAAAACTGATATGTGAAAGCAGCCTTACTGGTTATTTATCATCACATGAATAAGAACTGAAAACAAATACCAGGTCGAAACTTGTAGATTTTTAGTTATCCCCAGGATGTCCTGTTTAATGTTTCTATGATTTTAATTTGGATTTTCCAATAAGTTTTTATTCACACTGGAAACAAGTGCTGGATTATCACTAACTTTCTAAATCTCATCCATTCCTTCCCAAATAGGATTTTCCATAAGAGCACTTCCCATGGATCTCACCAAGCACTGAGAGGTGAGCTGAAAGCAGATATTTTTTTCTATAGATTAATGGTAGGCATGTGTGATGTCTACACAGAAAGCCGACCTACAATCAGCCAAGGCACATGCTGAAAAACATGAAGACTCCTGGAACTCTTGAGTGCTGAGACCAAAATTAAAGTTTTTGGAACTGATGGCTTCAAATTTGTATGGCATTGCAGAGGTGAGGAATACAGTAAAAATGCATGGTACCTACAGTGATACATGGTGGTAGCAGTTCCTTATGTGGGGCTGCATGAGCGCTGCTGGTGTCGGGGAATTACATGTCATTAATGGCGTCATGAATTCACAGATGTTCTGCTCTATAGTGAAATAAAAGATGCTGCAATCATTCCGTGCTCTTGGTAGACCTGCACTTCTCCAACATGACAATGCCACAAAACACACATCTAAGGCCAATGTTGCATTTCTGAAGAGAAGGGTGAAAGTGATTCAATGGCCAAGTGTCTCCTGATCTGAATCCCACCAAACACCTATGGGACTAATCTGAAGAGACAGTTGTCATCACTCTCCATCCGGCATCCACGCTCTAAGGCTACTTTCACACATCAGGTTTATTCCGTCAGGCAGGATCCGGCATCGCGCCGGATGGACGGATCCGGCAGTAAGCATGGAAAACTGATGAAACGGATCCGGTTTTCCGCCAGATCCGTCTAGCGGATCCGGCAGAAAACCAGATCCGTTTCATCAGTTTTCCATCCGTTTCGTCAGTTTTTTTATCCATTTTACGACGGATCCGGTTTTTAAAAACGCCCATAGGAGGTTCCCAAACGATGATCTGTTTCCTGGGGGCTGGCCAATTGGATCTGATCATGCTCAGACTTAAAAACCGGATCCGTCTATTTCAGGATCCGGAGCCCATAGACTTCCACTGTAGCAAAAAACCGGAAGCGCCGCATCCGGTTTTTTCGCTGCAGACAAAAAACATTACTGAAGACGTTTTTTCCAGAAGCCGGAATTAAAATTTTAGCTGGATCCGGCAAAAAACAGAAGAAACGGGAGGCCATGCGGCACGATCCGGCGCTAATACAAGTCAATGTGAAAAAAACAGATCCGGTTTTTCAAAAAATAGCCAGATCATGCCTGACGGAAAAAACTGATGTGTGAAAGTAGCCTAAGAGAGATCGTTCTTGAAGATGGGAAAAAGATAGATGGAGTAAAATCTCACAATCTTGTTCATTCCATCCCTAGAACACTTGGTGTTGTCCCTAAAAATCATGGAGCTCATACAAAATTATAGATGTAGTAGCTTTTGATGTGGGGTGTACATATTTCTGCAAAACTAATTTGAGTAAAACTGAAGATTTTTTTTATTAAAGTTACATTGTTAACCTTACTTTCATATTGTTACTTGTTTAAAAAAATATTCTATGAAACTCAGTGTTGGCAACATTTTGGAAATTAATTTTATGTTCAGTGAGATATCAAAATCTTACTTATCAAAGGGGGTGTACTCATTTATGCTGAGCAATGTTTATTAAAATTTAGAAACACAATGACCATAATTACAGTTTCTGTCCTGTGTGACTTCTCCCATGTGTAACAAGATTTAATATATTTACAAGATTTCCCAGACAGTGAACAGGAATACGGCTTCTCTCCTGTGACTTCTCTCTTGTGTAATAAGACTTGACTTATTTATAAAAGATTTTCCACATTCTGAGCATGAATATGCTGTCTCTCCTGATGTCTAATAAGACTCCTTTTCTCAGTGAAGGACTTTCCACATACTGAACATGAAAATGTTTTTTCTTATATGTGAATTTTCTCATGTGAAACTAAATGTGGTTTTTGTGTAAAGCATTTCCCACATTCTGAACATGAATATGGCTTCTCTCCTGTATGAATTCTCTGATGTATACCAAGATACCCTTTGTCTGTGAAGGACTTCCCACATTCTGGACATGAATATGGCTTTTCTCCTGTGTGAATTCTCTGATGTAAAACAAAAGTTGATTTACGTGTAAAACATTTCCCACATTCTGAACAAGAATACGGCTTCTCTCCAGTGTGAATTTTATAATGTTTAACAAAACTTGATTTATATTTAAAAGATTTCCCACATTCTGAACATGAATACAGCTTCTCTAGTGTGTGACTTCTCTCGTGTCTCACAAGATCTAATTTTTCTGTAAAGCTTTTCCCACAGAGTAAACATGAAAATGGTTTCTCCCCGATGTGAATTCTATGATGTGTAACAAGTTGTGATTTATTTCTAAAACATTTCCCACATTCTGAACATGAATACGGCTTCTCTCCTGTGTGAATTCTCTGATGTCTCATAAGATCCCCTTTATCTCTGAAGGACTTACCACATTGTGAACATGAAAACGGCTTTTCTCCTGTGTGAACTTTCTGATGGTTAAGAAGATTACATTTTAATGCAAAGCACCTTCCACATAGTGAACATGAATACGGTTTCTCCCTGTGTGAGTTCTTATATGTGTATTAAGATGTGTTTTCCTTTCAAAACATTTCCCACATTCTGAACATGAATATGGCTTCTCTCCTGTATGAATTTTCTGATGTATACGAAGATACCCTTTGCCTGTGAAGGACTTCCCACATTCTGGACATGAATACGGCTTTTCTCCTGTGTGAATTCTCTTATGTAAAACAAAAGTTGATTTTTGTGTAAAACATTTCCCACACAGTGAACAAGAATACGGCTTCTCTCCTGTGTGAATTCTATAATGTTTATCAAATCTTGATTTATATTTAAAAGATTTCCCACATTCTGAACATGAATACGGATTCTCTCCTGTGTGATTACTCTCGTGCTTCACAAGATTTGATTTTTCTGTAAATCGTTTCTCACAGTGTGAACAGGAAAATGGCTTTCCTCCAGTGTGAAGTCTCTCATGTATCACAAATTTTGATTTATTTGTAAAGCATTTCCCACATTCTGGACAGGAGTATGGCTTCTCTCCTTTGTGCTTTATTTGTGTTAGTAAATCTGAGCTTTTTGCAAGTTGCTTGTCACACTGAAATCTTGTATCAACTTTGTCACCTGGAATTGTGGTAACAATGTGAGATTGCTCAGGAGAGGGATCCTCATGATTAGGAGGATTATGAGAAAGTGAAGTGCTGTGAAGTTCAGGAGGTCCATGAAGGGGAATGAGGGTTTCTCCATTAGAGGGCTTCCTGATATCTTCTTTACAATTTAGTGATAATCCGTTATTCTCACAAGGATTTCCTATAAGGAAGAAAGATAGATTGGATGTGATTTATTTTCTACAACACAAAAGGGATATCCAAATATATTTTATGGAGTTCACAATGAAGACCCTCGTCAGTGAAAGTCCCTGTAATAAGGAAGACAACTACATGCCATAACTAACACAAGGACGAGTAAAATGAATGACATTGGCACAAGTCAAGGGTGACATAGGTTAGACCCCAAATAAGGCCTCTTTCACACTTCCGTTGTGTGACGTCCGCCCATCCGTGAAAATGGCGGATCCGTCAGAAAAGTAAAAAAACGGATGAGAGAGAGAGAGAGAGAGAGAGAGAGAGAGAGAACCCCGGACACTGTTTTCTGCATTTTACTATGGTTTTCAATAGAGGTGACGGATCCGCAGGCGGATTCCGTCAAAAACGGATGCTGGCGGATCCGCCGCCGTGCGCCATTTATGGCGTCGGTCCGCGATTGCCATTGGTCAAAAAAACGTTGCATTGGACGTTTTTTTTAAATGACGGACGCCAATTTCTTGGCGGATCCGTCCAAAAACGGACCTAACCGACGACCATCCGTCAAAATCCGTCACTAATGCAAGTCTATGGGAAAAAAACGGATCCGCCAAAAAAAAATTTGACTGACGTCGCACGACTGAAGTGTGAAAGAGGCCTAAACAGTTCTTAAAAGGAACCCGTTATCAAGATTTACCTCTTTAGTCTACCACCAGTGCCATTTCACTCCTGTAGCAAGCTTCCTAAAATCATTAGCGCAATTAAATATGGCGTTTGAATATTTCAGTATCGTATGCAAATAAGATTGACTAATCACAAAGGTGGCCCTACATCCAGCAATACAAGATTGCTTAGGAGGGTAAATCCTAATTTCAGGTTTGAGAGAGAGTGTCCCATCTGTCAGCCCCACAATATGATCCTAGGATGTTGATGCGTGCTTTGCCAACTGGAGGCCTGCTAATAGCCTCAGGCTGTGTGCTCAACAGATTACAAGATCAGCGCGGAGGCCGAGTCTAATAAGCTACACGTCAGGATAACAATGACAGCGAGTATTTATGGGAGAAATTACCGACATTTTCTTGTTCAATCTGTGCTCATCCAGCATACCTAGAGGAGATACCTGAAACATGCTCTTATCCACAATGCCTTAGGTGAGAACGATCCTTTTACTTTATGTATGATGATTACTGAATCGAGGATCATTTGTTATGGTTTAGTACCATTGCATTGCTTTAAAAGTTTTGGTGTTATTATGGTTTCCTCTATGCTACTGATTAATGTCACTGCACTGCAATTTATGACTCAGTCTGCTGGCGTTGGCCCAAAGTACCACGGCGATGCACCTTGTGGTTTTTGTACCTCTTTGCCCTGATGTGTGACCTAGTTCTAGTTATTAGGTGTATTTGGTGCATGTATGTGCATTGTGTGTTTGGCACTGGTCTTCTCATACCACTAACAGGCATATTTACCCTGTCTTGCTGCTATTCAGGAAGATTTATATACTGTATATTCGAGTATAAGCCGACCCGAGTATAAGCCGAGGCACCTAATTTTGTCATAGAAAACTGGGTAAGGTTATTGACTCGAGTATAAGCCAGGTATGCATTGTCCCCTCATCCCTGTCCTGCTATGTGTCGCTCCCGTCTTGTCCTGCTATGTGTGGCTCCCCCGTCCTGTCCTGCTATGCGTGGCTCTTCCTCCTCCTCGTCCCGTCATTATATGTATATATGACTCCCCCCGTCCCATTGTTGTATGCATGGCTACCCCGTCCTCTCCTGCTTTGTGTGGCTCCCGCCTGTCCTGTCCTGTTAAGTGTGGCTGCCCCCCGTCCTGTCCTGCTAATGTGTGGCTCCCCCAGTCGCTGTCCTGCTATACGTGGCTCCCCCTTGTCCCGTCATTGTATGACTCCCCATTCCATCATTGTATGCAAGGCTCCCCCTTGTCCGTCATTGTTATGTTAGTGTACTATCCCCCTTTTCATCCCATCGTTGTATGCATGACTCCCCTGGTTCCGTTGTTGTATGCATGGCTCCCCCAGTCCCGTCCTGGTATGCATGCTTCCTATTACAAAAAAAAATCCTACTTACCCTCCTCCAGCGTGCCCTTGCAGGCGCAGCACCTCGTTCCGGCTTCCTGCAGCTCTTCCTGTGCTAAGCGATCACGTGGCACCGCTCATTAAGGTAATGAATATGCGCTCCACGCCTATGGGAGTGGAGAGGCGTGCATATTCATTACCTTAATGAGCGGTACCACATGATCGCTCAGACAGGAAGAGCTGCCGGCGCTGTGACCAATGGAGGTGCAGCGTCGGCGAGAGAAGGGCGAGTATGATGTCTTCGGGAAGCCGGAGGCTCTAGCTGTCACTGCTATAAGAGAAATGAATATTCTTTCTCTTTACAGCGGCACAGTTACAACCGCAGCCGCCGGCTCCTTCCGCCGCCTTTCTGGACATTGACTTGTGTATAAGCCGAGTGGGGGGGCGTTTTCAGCACAAAAAATGTGCTAAAAACTGGGCTTATACACGAGTATATGAGGTACATAGTTGTATATACATTTTAACAATACCATATTTTTACTTTGAGTAAATAAAATTTATAATTGTCATCACCCCACTTCTCGCTATATAGAAATGTAGAAGGTTTAAAAGTTTAGCAGCAATTTTTCATTTTTCCAAAAAAATGTACAAAACATTTTGTTAAGAGACCACTTCCCGTTTCATGTGACTTTTAGGGGCCTTTATGTCACAAAACATCCAAAAGTAACACCGCTAGAAAAATTGCACCCTTCAAGGTATTTAAAACCACATTTAGGAAGTGTGTGAGCACTCTGAACCCCCAAGTGCTTCACAGAAGTTTATAACGCAGAGCAGTGAAAATAAAAAAAACATTTTTTTCCTCAAAAATGATTTTTTAGCCTGCTATTTTTTTATTTTCACAAGGGTAACAGGAGAAATTGGACCACAAAAGTTGTTGTGCAATTTGTCCTGAGTACACCAATACCCCATATGTGGGGGGGAACCACTGTTTTGGCGCATGAGAGAGCTCAGAAGGGAAGGAGCGCCATTTTGGAATGCAGACTTGATGGAATGTTCTGCAGGCGTCATGTTGCATTTGCAGAGTCCCTGATGTGCCTAAACAGTAGAAACCCCCCACAAGTGACCCCATTTTGGAAACTAGACCCCCCAAGGAGCTTATCTAATGTGTAGTGAGCACTTTGAACCCCCAAGTGCTTCACAGAAGTTTATAAACGCAGAGCAGTGAAAATAAAAAAAACATTTTTGTTCCTCAAAAATCATTTTTTAGCCCGCTATTTTTTATTTTCCCAATGGTTACAGGATAAATTGGACCCCAAAAGTTGTTGTCCAATTTTTCTTCAGTACGAAGGGAAGGAGCGCCATTTGACTTTTTTAATGGAAAATTAGCTCCAATCGTTAGCGGACACCATGTAGTGTTTGGAGAGCCCCTGTGTGCCTAAACTTTGGAGCTCCCCCACAAATACCCCCATTTTGGAAACTAGACCCCCTAAGGAACTTATCTAGATGCACAGTGAGCACTTTGAACCCCAGGTGCTTCACAGAAGTTTATAACGCAGAGCCATGAAAATAATCATTTTTTTTTCTCAAAAAATGATTTTTTAGCCCCCTATTTTTTATTTTCACAATGGTTACAGGAGAAATTGGACCCAAAAGTTGTTGTCCAGTTTGTCCTGAGTACGCTGGTACCCCATATGTGGGGGGGAACCACTGTTTGGGCACACGTCAGGGCTCGGAAGGGATGTAGTGACGCTTTGAAATGCCGACTTCATGGAATGGTCTGCGGGCATCTTGTTACGTTTGCAGAGCCCCTGATGTGCCTAAACAGTAGAAACCCCCCCACAACTGACCCCATTTTGGAAACTAGACCCCCCAAGAAACTTATCCAGATGTGTGGTGAGCACCTTGAACACCCACGTGCTTCACAGAAGTTTATAATGCAGAGCTGTGAAAATAAAAAATAATTTTTTCCTTCAAAAACTGATTTTTTTAACCCACAATTTTTTATTTTCACAAGGGTAACAGGAGAAATTAGACGCCAAAAGTTGTTGTCCAATTTGTCCTGGGTACGCTGATATCCCATATGTTGGAGAAAACTACTGTATGGGCACAAGTCGGGGATCGGAAAGGGAGTAGTGACGTTTTGAAATGCCGACTTGATGGAATGGTCTGTGGGCGTCATGTTAAGTTTGCAGAGCCCCTGATGTGCCTAAACTGTGGAAACTCCCCCAAGTGACCCCATTTTGGAAACTAGACCACCCAAGGAACTCATCTAGATGTGCAGTGTGCACTTTGAACCCCCAAGTGCTTCACAAAAGTTTATAACCCAGAGTCATGAAAATAAAAAATAATTTTTTTCCCTCAAAAAAATGATTTTTTAGCCCACAATTTTTTATTTTCACAAGGGTAACAGGACAAATTGGACACCAAAAGTTGTTGTCCTGTTTGTCCTGAGTACGCTGGTACCCCATATGTGGGGGGGGAACCACTGTTTGGGCACAAGTCGGGGCTCGGAAGGGAAGTAGTGACTTTTGTAATACCGACTTGATGAAATGGTCTGCGGGCGTCATGTTACGTTTACAGAGCCATGATGTGCCTAAACAGTAGAAACCCCCCCACGTGACCCCCTTTTGGAAACTAGATCCCCCAAGGAACTCCTCTAGAAGTGTGGTGAGCACTTTGAATCTCCAAGTTCTACACAGAAGTTTATAACGCAGAGCCGTGAAAATAAAAAATATTTTTTTTTCCACAAACATGATATTTTGGACCTCAATTTTTTTTCCCTAGTGTAACAGGAGAAATTAGACCCCAAAGATGTTGTGCAATTTTTCCGGAGTACGCTGATACCCCATATGTGGGGGTAAACCACTGTTTGGGCACACGTCGGGGCTCGGAATAAAGGGAGCACTGTTTGACTTTTTGAACGCAAAATTTGCAGGAATCACTGGTGGCGCGATGTCGCGTTTGGAGACCCCTGATGTGCCTAAATAGTGGAAACCCCTTAATTCTAACTCCAACCCTAACCCCAACACACCCTAACCACAACCCTAACCCCTACACACCCCTAATCCGAACCCTAACCATAACCCTAACCCCAACACACCCCTAACCCTAATCCCAACCATAACCCTAACCACAAGCCTAAACCTAATCCCAACCCTAACTCCAAAACACCCCTAACACTAATCCTAACCCTAACCACAAGCCTAACCCTAATCCCAACCCTAACCCTAATTCCAACCCTAACCCTAATTATAACCGTAACCCTAATTCCAACCCTAACCCAAATTCCAACCCTAACCCTAATTCTAACCCTAACCCTAATTCTAACCCTAATGCTAAAGGCTAGGTTCACATTACGTTATACCAGCCCATTCAACACATAGCGTTGACGGGCTGGTAACAGTATAGCATAACGCGATCGCGTTATGCTATACCCGCTAGCGCAGAGGAATCAGCAGATGATTCATCTGCGCTAGCGATGACGGAGCCCAGACGCTGCAGGCCGCGTCCGAGGCTCCGTCACTGAATGACGACATGTCGCAAACGCATGCCGCTTTACGGCATGCGTCGCGATGCGCCCGCAAATGGCGGTGAATGGCAGCGTTAACGGACTGCGTTACACCGCGTTATACTGGTGTAACGGACTGCCATAACGTGATATGAATCCAGCCTAACCCTAATTTTAACCCTAACCCTAATGCTAAGCCTAGTCCTAACACTAACCTAACCCTAAGGCTAGGTTCACATTATGTTTAACCAGCCCATTCAACACATAGCGTTGACGGGCTGGTAACGGTATAGCATAACGCGATCGCGTTATGCTATACCCGCTAGCGAAGAGGAATCAGCAGATGATTCATCTGCGCTAGCGGTGACGGAGCCCAGACGCTGCAGGCCGCATCCGAGGCTCCGTCACTGAATGACGGCATGTCGCAAATGCATGCCGCTTTACGGCATGCGTCGCGATGCGCCCGCAAATGGCGGTGAATGGCAGCGTTAACGGACTGCGTTACACCGCGGTGTAACGCAATCCTTCTAAAGGTCTGCCATTACGCGATATTTATCCAGCCTAACCCTGACATAACCCTAAGGCTAACCCTAACTGTATTTCTAACCCTAATAGAAAAAAATATATATATATTTTCTAAATTTTATTATTTGTCCCTACCTATGGGGGTGATAAAGGGGGCATTTATTTACTTTTTTATTTATTTTGATCACTGAGAGAGTTTATCACAGTGATCAAAATAAATTACTGAAGGTGCTGGCCGGCGGGCGCACTGCGCATGCGTCCGCCCATTCTCCAAGATGGCGGCGCCCATGAAGAGTCCGGAAGGACGCCGGGACGGATCGAGGGCCAACAGAGGACTGGGGAAGGTGAGGACAGCTGAGGGGGAGGAGTGGAAGGCAGGGGGGAGCGGACCGGAGCGGACGGAGTGCAGGGGAGCATTTAGTGACAGCGGTGACTGTTCGCCGCCGTCACTCGGTGTGGGGAGGGTGGGAACTAAGTGTCCAGCCATGGCAGATGCTATTGCAGCATCGGTCATGGCTGGATTGTAATATTTCTCCAGATTTCAGTGGTGAAATATTACAGATTGCTCTGATTGGCTGTTTCATTTTTAACAGCCAATCAGAGCGATCGTAGCAATGTGGGGATTAAGCCAACCCCACTGTGGTGATGCACTAAGGGTCTTGTGCCTGCGGGTCGGGTGACCTTTCAGTGACCCCGGTCACCCGACCAGCAGGAACATGATTTATACCATGACGCCTACATAGGCGTCATGGGTCGGGATGCCACTGGTTTTCATGACGCCTACGTAGGCGTCATGGGTCGAGAAGGGGTTAATACTTTGTTGCGCCACCTTTTGCTGCGATTACAGCTGCAAGTCGCTTGGGGTATGTCTCTATCAGTTTTGTACATCGAGAGACTGAAATTCTCGCCCATTCTTCCTTGGCAAACAGCTCGAGCTCAGTGAGGTTGGATGGAGATCGTTGGTGAACAGCAGTTTTCAGCTCTTTCCACAGATTCTCGATTGGATTCAGGTCTGGACTGTGACTTGGCCGTTCTAACACCTGGATACGTTTATTTGTGAACCATTCCATTGTAGATTTTGCTTTATTTTTGGGATCATTGTCTTGTTGGAAGACAAATCTCCGTCCCAGTCTCAGGTCTTTTGCAGACTTCAACAGGTTTTCTTCAAGAATGGTCCTGTATTTGGCTCCATCTTCTCATCAATTTTAACCATCTTCCCTGTCCCTGCTGAAGAAAAGCAGGCCCAAACCATGATGCTGCTACCACCATGTTTGACAGTGGGGATGGTGTGTTCAGGGTGATGAGCTGTGTTGCCTTTATGCCAAACATATCGTTTGGCATTGTTGCCAAAAAGTTCAATTTTGGTTTCATCTGACCAGAGCACCTTCTTCCACATGTTTGATGTGTCTCCCAGGTGGCTTGTTGCAAACTTTAAACAACACTTTTTATGGATATCTTTGAGAAATGGCTTTCTTCTTGCCACTCTTCCATAAAGGCCAGTTTTGTGCAGTGTACGACTGATTGTTGTCCTATGGACAGACTGTCCCACCTCAGCTGTAGATCTCTGCAGTTCATCCAGAGTGATCATGGGTCTCTTGGCTGTATCTCTGATCAGTCTTCTCCTTGTTTGAGATGAAAGTTTAGAGGGACGGCCTGGTCTTGGTACATTTGCAGTGGTATGATATTCCTTCCATTTCAATATGATCGCTTGCACAGTGCTCTTTGGGATGTTTAAAGTTTTGGAAATCATTTTGTATCTAAATCCGGCTTTAAACTTCTCCACAACAGTATCACGGACCTGCCTGTTGTGTTCCTTGGTCTTCATGATGCTCTCTGTGCTTCAAACAGAACCCAGAGACTATCACAGAGCAAGTGCATTTATACGGAGACTTGATTACACACAGGTGGATTATATTTATCATCATTAGTCATTTAGGACAACATTGGATCATTCAGAGATCCACAATGAACTTCTGGAGTGAGGATACTAGATCTTGCAAGGTGCACACTGCAGTTTGAGAAGGGTCCCGAGACCTTTGTTATCCCATCTAAAGGAGAGTGACATTGCATATAATATTTTCAAAGGGAAAACTGCAATAATCCGCAGATTTGGTGACCTTGATAACTTCTTAGGAACTTTTGAGCTTCCAGTGATGAATTTTCCAGAATGGCTGCAGAATCCTCAGCTCCCGATGGCACCAGATGGTAAAGTGCACAACGTAGCAAGAGACAGAAACGCACTAAGGCACCAGTTAATGACACCTGAGACTTCTCCTCATCTGAATAGATGGTTTGGTTTAGTTTCACGCAACCAATTTGGTCCATTTTACTCTGCATCGTATGGAGCCTAACGAGCCAGAGAAGTTTAATGGCTTCATTGTTTATGATCTGGATTTAACATCTGTAAAGATTTACCTTAACGTTATTCCTTTTCGATCACCATATTCCACGTTATGTTCATAGATATACTATTTACCAATACTTGACTAAGATGGATAAAAGCTATTATACTGTGGTAATACAATGGTCGGGGTCCAGTACCCTTGTCCCACATTCTCGAGCTTTTCCTCTTTCCTTTTCCTCCCTCTATCTTCCTGTTTCTCATCTGGCTGGGTGTGCCGGCTTCACATACTCAGATATGGTTGTTACCTAATCAATATGGATAAAATTAAAAGTTTTGCTCCTCTAATGTAAAAGGGCAGAACATTTCAGAAAAAAAAAAAAAAAAAAAAAGAGGACAAATAATGTATTACAGTCATAAGCAGCATGTCTCTGTTATGATCCTCCAGGAGACTCATTTTTGGTCTGGGGCAGTCCAAAATGCACTTATAAATACGATCCAACATGGTTCCACAGTACTAACCCAGATTCCAAATCTAAAGGGGTTTCAGTGGACTTCCATAAATCTTTCCTGCCTGAAGTTCTAAATTCTCTTATCCATCCTTTAGGCAGATATGTCTTCCTCCGGGTGTCATGGGAAACCCGCAATTTAATGATTGTCAAATTTTATTTCCTGAATCAGGGTCAACTGAAGTTTGGCTCAGACTGTCGGAAGCTCTTGGATGAGTTTTCAGGTTCCTCTCCTGTGACGCTTGGCGGTGACCTTAACCTCCCTATGAATCCTTCAACTGATGCATTTACAGGCAAAGTCCTTCCACTCGCCATCCTCCATACAGAAAGCAAACAAATACAAAACAAGAGATTGGTCGATGTTTGGAGGGTCCTTCATCCAGAAACCAAAGACTGTAGTCTTTACTCAGTGTTTACAATAAATCTATAAAGGTAAAAATAAAAAGACACACAAATATGCAAAACAGTTCTAAAATTAAAAAGGAGAAATAACAGAAATACCTAAACATTTCAGTCTACAGTTATCATCTGTTTTCATGAGGGAAGGAGAAGTGAATCAGGGAGCACATCAGACTTCCAGGCTGCTCTCACATGAGAACAACCTCTTTGTGTCATCCAGCTTTTTATGTATAAAGATAAATTGTGTGCACAGCCTGAAAGGTGCCAGAGTAGGTTCCTACACCGTGAAGATAATGAAAAGAGAACTCGGCACTCAACTTAGCGAAAAGGGTAAATATTTATTGTAGTCCACGGTAGTGAAACGTTTCGGTCCTAAATTTCGGACCTTCATCAGCCACTACATATATGTAATACAAAAACAAAAAGGATTTTCAAAAATTCTTACAATAAAGATAAAAGTAAAATTGCAAAGAAAACATAATAATATAACCAAGGTATGTACAATAGTATAATATGAACGTGGTTTACTAGAGAAAATCATCTTTATATAGAAGTATGCTAGTCCTCAAATAGTTAGGGACAGACTCTTCAGACCAGATGAGACGTGAGGGTGATATAGCACAGAAAATAAGACGTACCATTAAGTACCGGGAGGGGGTAGAAATACCCAATTCAGAGGTAAGCAGTAGATACTGTTGGGATCTGGTGGGTGATAAGACATAATGAGAAAAAGTGACAGCGGCCCGTGATCAAAAATATCAAAGGTATGACATACCAGGTAGATCTCCAAAGTAAGGGTTAAAGGTGAGTATCTGAAAACAAAAGCCTCATTCAATTCATCCAGTAGTGGAGGCATATAGGGGAATAGATCCGGTGTACGAACCGGCGGTGATCATACCTGGGTGAGAGTTTTAAGTCAGGTCTCCGCTGCATGCCGTGGGAGGGACGCGGTATCCGCCGCTGGTCCTTGTGCAGTGAAGGCAGACTCAGCATTAGAGACTAAAAAGGGGAAAGGGCGGGACTAGTGATTTAGTCTAGCCAATAGCGGTGGTGGGTGTGAGAACTGGGAGAGTCATGGGCGGAAACTGATGGCCGTGCGTGTCACAGGAAGAAAATTGCGTTCTAGAGTAAGTGCTGAGAGGGATTCCGATATGAGGAGGTTAATAGCAAGTGAGGTGACGTGCTCAAAGGTGGATAGCTGAGCAGAGGATCCACAGACAATTCTTTTAGTACAAGCGGCTCTAGAGGAAAAGAAATAAACTGTTAATAAATGCAGAGACATACCGGTGTCAAGTATAATAGACAAGTGATTGCACCATATCTTAATACAGCAAATAAGTATAGAAATATAGGCAGATTCTGATAAATCAATATCTTAAAGAGATATGAGCCGCATGCGGTCATTATTTGTCTGTAACTAAATGGTCCCACATGTGCATGGAAATTATGAAAATATATACCTTATAATCCATGTTAGAGATGTGTATCAAAGCATATTCTATTGTGGACTGGTAATCACAAAATAGTATTATGTTATTATTAGACAATATAATGTCAGTGGAGAAAAGTACCAGAACCTATTGTGCTGTAGGCAGGTGGTCATATAGCAATATAGTATTAAACAGTATAATGTGATTGATGAACTCTCATTACATTTTTATGAAAAATAGCGTTTGTTTGCACACCTGCCTAAATCAATATCTTAAAGAGATATGGGCCGCGTGCGGTCATTATTTGTCTGTAACTTAATGGTCCCACATGTGCATGGAAATTATGAAAATATATAACCTTATTATCCATGTTAGAGATGTGTATCAGAGCATATTCTATTGTGGACTGGTAATCACAAAATAATATTATATTATTATTAGACAATATAATGTCAGTGGAGAAAAGTACCAGAACCTATTGTGCTGTAGACCGGCGATCACATAGCAATATAGTTTTAAACAGTATAATGTGATTGATGAACTCTCATTACATTTTTTTATGAAAAATAGCGTTTGTTCGCACACCCGCTCAAGTCTGTGACGATACATATAAAAGCCTATGTACTAGATAGATGTGTAGATGTGCACACTTATGTCAGAAGTCCTAATGGTCCAGAATAAAATAGTATCCGATAGAAACGGACAATTCATAGGAAGGATAGTAGATCATAGTCTCGGTTGAGACCCTTAGGTGACAGTGTGTCCAATGTATGGATCCAATAGGCCTCACGGCGTTTTAGTTGCCGTATCCGATCACCACCCCTTCTTGATTGTGGTACCTGTTCCAAAATTTGGAACCTCAGTTGAGCTATTGTATGACCCGCGGAAATGAAATGAGACGGAACAGGCAGAAGTGTATTTTTGCAGCGGATAGTAGATTTATGTTTTGAAATACGGTCCTTTGCTGGTTGAGTCGTTTCGCCAATATATAAAAGGCCGCATGGACACTTGATGCGTATATGACATAAGGGGTATTACAGGTAAAATAGCCCCGAATTCTGAATGTTTTACCAGTATAAGGGTGATGAATAGTCTCACCCTTTAAGACATTAGAGCATTGGGTGCAGTTAAGGCAAGGGAATGTGCCTATTCTAGGTTTTTTAATGAAACCTTGTGTTGTCCTAGGTTTTGTAGACCCTAGGTCAGCTCGAATTAAGGAATCTCTCAGATTAGGGGCACGGCGAAAACAGGGGAGGAATGGTTTTGCAAATTCGGAGATATCTGGATGGGCTTTTTGTAGAAGGGGCCAATGTTGGCGAATAGATCTGTGGAGGATATATGCAAAAGGGTGATAGGAATGTACAAAGGTTATTCTGCCTGTATTATCCTCTCTGTTATGGGTTCGTGTAGACAAAGAAAGATCCAAGGTACGCTGTGGGTAACCCCTCTCTATGAACTTAGCATTCATCTCCGTTAAACGTTTATTCAGAATGGTAGGGTTAGAAACAATTCGTTTCACCCGGTGAAACTGTGACCTGGGGATTGAGTTTTTCATAGTAGTGGGATGAAAGCTGGAGAAATGAAGTAAGCCATTGCGGTCAGTTGGTTTTGTATATAGATCCGTGGTCAGTTTGCCCTCAGGATCTTTGACGACCATTGTGTCCAAGAAATTAATTTTGGACGGGTCGTGGGAGATGGTGAAGCTAAGGCCCGGCCATGATGTATTAAGGAATTGATGGAAAGAGATGAGGGACTCGAACGTGCCCCCCCAAATGCAAAAAACGTCATCAATGTAGCGTTTCCACGTTATCACGTTATCCCTAAACAGGGGACTACTGTAGATGACTGTTTCTTCAAAATGAGACATGTAGCAATTAGCATATGGGGGCGCTACGTTCGAGCCCATTGCGGTCCCGCGTATCTGGAGAAAAAAATCATCCTGGAACATGAAGTAGTTTTTGGTTAGTACGATAGTCAGAAGGTCAATACAAAGGTTGATGTGTGTACTACTGAAATCAGAGATTTCAAGAAGATGTCGTACTGACTGTATGCCATGTGAATGAGGTATAGAAGTGTAAAGATCCTTTACATCAAATGTTACCAATAGAGAGTCTCTAGGGACGTGATCAATTGAACGAATGATGTCCAGAAAGGATCCAGTATCCAGAATAAAAGAGCGGCTAGTCTTAATCAGGGGGGTCAAGATTTTTTCCAAATAAATCGCAATGGGAGATAGAATCGAGTCAGATGCTGCGACAATAGGTCGGCCTGGGGGTTGTTGGAGATTTTTGTGAATTTTAGGTAATAGGTAAAAAACCGGAGTTACTGGGTTTTGAGATATGAGGAAATCATATGTTTTCTGGTCTATGATTCCAGCTTCACAGTATCCCCCCACTATGTCCTTGATGTAGTGTCTGGTTGTATTAGTGGGGTCATTGCTTAATTTGCGATAGATGGTGTCATCATTAAGTTGACGGAGGGCTTCTGAGATATAATAGGAGCGGTCCATGACCACAATGGCTCCCCTTTATCGGCGGGTTTTATGATTATGTTGTTGTCTGTTGAAAGAGATCTGAGTGCATGGTGATCTACTGCTGACAGATTCGTTGAATAGTGTAATTTACCTCGGTCTATGTCTGATTTAAGGGCATTAAAGGAGGAATCGATAACATCAATAAACGTTTCTAGGGCATTGGAACCCCTTGGTGGTCTAAATGTGCTCTTGCTCCTAAGACCCAAAGTAGTGACGGAAAGGCGATTCGTGTCTGTAATAGAATCTCGTATAATAGGTGTTTCATTCATAGGTTGTGAAAAATACACCTTAAGTCTGAGTAGTCTGTAAAACCGTTGGAGATCCATTTCTAAGTCGAATGTTCTGTATTTATAGGAGGGGCAGAAACTCAGTCCCTTCTGTAGGACATTATATTCTGCAACGCTTAGTGTCCGTGATGAAATGTTTATGACCAGAGGGCACGTACCTGGGATCGTGTGGTCCGTTGTTGCTCGTAGTTGCCCCTGCGGTCTGTGCCCCCGTCTGGTCCTCTTCTTCGTTGTGTTCGTCGTCGTTGGCCTAAAAAAGAGGTTGACAATGTTGTTTGGCCACTGCGGTCTTGTTCTGAGCCAGAGGTGGATACGTCCGTGGATGATCTTTGTGCAGGTCTGGAGAAGGTGCGCCATGAGGGTCGTTTGTCCTGCCACTTATAGACGCGGTCAAGATCGTAATCTTCCTGGTCCCTTGCAAACTTCCGTCTCTTCCGGTCTTCGATGTCCTTTCTATGTTGACCAATATTGTTGCTAATTTGTGTTTTAAGTTGTGCAACTTCCTCAGGGGTGCCAGTACTTGATAGTTGTGTCTCGATAGATTGGATAGATTCAGAGCTACTGGTGATAGCCTTTTGTAGATGCTCTACGGTTAGAAGCATAAGGTCAAACGAGCATTTGTTCAATATTTGTTCATATTTATGACAGAAATCGGGGGAATCGGAAAAGAGGGTGGGGCGGAGGGGAACCCGTAAGCCACGGGTATTCTCTGTACACGAAGATACTCTGTTAGAGTTGCACAATGCAGTTCTAGATTCGTGTGGTGGCGCAGCTCCCTCTCTAGATCTCGTCCACGGGTTTCCCTTGGTGGGGCCCTGAGGAAGTCACTGGAAAGGGTAGTCTGTGCTAAAATATTTGAGGTTTGGTCAGCATTATATGAGAAAGTCTGAGAAGAAAGTGACATGACCACAAGGCGTGCGACACGGATAGGTACTCAGTGTATAAAGATAAATTGTGTGCACAGCCTGAAAGGTGCCAGAGTAGGTTCCTACACCGTGAAGATAATGAAAAGAGAACTCGGCACTCAACTTAGCGAAAAGGGTAAATATTTATTGTAGTCCACGGTAGTGAAACGTTTCGGTCCTAAATTTCGGACCTTCATCAGCCACTACATATATGTAATACAAAAACAAAAAGGATTTCAAAATTCTTACAATAAAGATAAAAGTAAAGTTGCAAAGAAAACATAATAATATAACCAAGGTATGTACAATAGTATAATATGAACGTGGTTTACTAGAGAAAATCATCTTTATATAGAAGTATGCTAGTCCTCAAATAGTTAGGGACAGACTCTTCAGACCAGATGAGACGTGAGGGTGATATAGCACAGAAAATAAGACGTACATTAAGTACCGGGAGGGGGTAGAAATCCCCAATTCAGAGGTAAGCAGTAGATACGTTGGATCTGGGGGTGATAAGACATAATGAAAAAAGTGACAGCGCCCGTGATCAAAATATCAAAGGTATGACATACAGGTAGATCTCCAAAGTAAGGGTTAAAGTGAGTATCTGAAAACAAAAGCCTCATTCAATTCATCCAGTAGTGGAGGCATATAGGGGAATAGATCCGGTGTACGAACCGGCGGTGATCATACCTGGTGAGAGTTTAAGTCAGGTCTCCGCTGCAATGCCTGAGAGGGACGCGGTATCCGCGCTGTCCTGTGAATAAGCAGACCAGCATAAGACTAAAAAGGGAAAGGCGGACTTTTCTCCACTGACATATATTGTCTAATAATAATTAATATTATTTTGTGATTACCAGTCCACAATAGAATATGCTTGATACACATCTCTAACATGGATAATAAGGTATATTTTTCATAATTCCATGCACATGTGGACCATTAAGTTACAACAAATAATGACCCACGGCCCATATCTCTTTAAGATATTGATTTAGCAGTGCAAACAAACGCTATTTTTCATAAAAATGTAATGAAGTTCATCAATCACATTATACTGTTTAATACTATATTGGCTATATGACCACCTGCTACAGCACAATAGGTTCTGGTACTTTTCTCCACTGACATTATATTGTCTAATAATAACATAATACTATTTTGTGATTACCAGTCCACAATAGAATATGCTTTGATACACATCTCTAACATGGATTATAAGGTATATATTTTCATAATTTCCATGCACATGTGGGACCATTTAGTTACAGACAAATAATGACCGCATGCGGCTCATATCTCTTTAAGATATTGATTTATCAGAATCTGCCTATATTTCTATACTTATTTGCTGTATTAAGATATGGTGCAATCACTTGTCTATTATACTTGACACCGTATGTCTCTGCATTTATTAACAGTTTATTTCTTTTCCTCTAGAGCCGCTTGTACTAAAAGAATTGTCTGTGGATCCTCTGCTCAGCTATCCACCTTTGAGCACGTCACCTCACTTGCTATTAACCTCCTCATACCGGAATCCCTCTCAGCACTTACTCTAGAACGCAATTTTCTTCCTGTGACACGCACGGCCATCAGTTTCCGCCCATGACTCTCCCAGTTCTCACACCCACCACCGCTATTGGCTAGGCTAAATCACTAGTCCCGCCCTTTCCCCTTTTTAGTCTCTAATGCTGAGTCTGCCTTCACTCACAAGGACCAGCGGCGGATACCGCGTCCCTCCCACGGCATGCAGCGGAGACCTGACTTAAAACTCTCACCCAGGTATGATCACCGCCGGTTCGTACACCGGATCTATTCCCCTATATGCCTCCACTACTGGATGAATTGAATGAGGCTTTTGTTTTCAGATACTCACCTTTAACCCTTACTTTGGAGATCTACCTGGTATGTCATACCTTTGATATTTTTGATCACGGGCCGCTGTCACTTTTTCTCATTATGTCTTATCACCCACCAGATCCCAACAGTATCTACTGCTTACCTCTGAATTGGGTATTTCTACCCCCTCCCGGTACTTAATGGTACGTCTTATTTTCTGTGCTATATCACCCTCACGTCTCATCTGGTCTGAAGAGTCTGTCCCTAACTATTTGAGGACTAGCATACTTCTATATAAAGATGATTTTCTCTAGTAAACCACGTTCATATTATACTATTGTACATACCTTGGTTATATTATTATGTTTTCTTTGCAATTTTACTTTTATCTTTATTGTAAGAATTTTGAAAATCCTTTTTGTTTTTGTATTACATATATGTAGTGGCTGATGAAGGTCCGAAATTTAGGACCGAAACGTTTCACTACCGTGGACTACAATAAATATTTACCCTTTTCGCTAAGTTGAGTGCCGAGTTCTCTTTTCATTATCTTCACGGTGTAGGAACCTACTCTGGCACCTTTCAGGCTGTGCACACAATTTATCTTTATACACTGAGTACCTATCCGTGTCGCACGCCTTGTGGTCATGTCACTTTCTTCTCAGACTTTCTCATATAATGCTGACCAAACCTCAAATATTTTAGCACAGACTACCCTTTCCAGTGACTTCCTCAGGGCCCCACCAAGGGAAACCCGTGGACGAGATCTAGAGAGGGAGCTGCGCCACCACACGAATCTAGAACTGCATTGTGCAACTCTAACAGAGTATCTTCGTGTACAGAGAATACCCCGTGGCTTACGGGTTCCCCTCCGCCCCACCCTCTTTTCCGATTCCCCGATTTCTGTCATAAATATGAACAAATATTGAACAAATGCTCGTTTGACCTTATGCTTCTAACCGTAGAGCATCTACAAAAGGCTATCACCAGTAGCTCTGAATCTATCCAATCTATCGAGACACAACTATCAAGTACTGGCACCCCTGAGGAAGTTGCACAACTTAAAACACAAATTAGCAACAATATTGGTCAACATAGAAAGGACATCGAAGACCGGAAGAGACGGAAGTTTGCAAGGGACCAGGAAGATTACGATCTTGACCGCGTCTATAAGTGGCAGGACAAACGACCCTCATGGCGCACCTTCTCCAGACCTGCACAAAGATCATCCACGGACGTATCCACCTCTGGCTCAGAACAAGACCGCAGTGGCCAAACAACATTGTCAACCTCTTTTTTAGGCCAACGACGACGAACACAACGAAGAAGAGGACCAGACGGGGGCACAGACCGCAGGGGCAACTACGAGCAACAACGGACCACACGATCCCAGGTACGTGCCCTCTGGTCATAAACATTTCATCACGGACACTAAGCGTTGCAGAATATAATGTCCTACAGAAGGGACTGAGTTTCTGCCCCTCCTATAAATACAGAACATTCGACTTAGAAATGGATCTCCAACGGTTTTACAGACTACTCAGACTTAAGGTGTATTTTTCACAACCTATGAATGAAACACCTATTATACGAGATTCTATTACAGACACGAATCGCCTTTCCGTCACTACTTTGGGTCTTAGGAGCAAGAGCACATTTAGACCACCAAGGGGTTCCAATGCCCTAGAAACGTTTATTGATGTTATCGATTCCTCCTTTAATGCCCTTAAATCAGACATAGACCGAGGTAAATTACACTATTCAACGAATCTGTCAGCAGTAGATCACCATGCACTCAGATCTCTTTCAACAGACAACAACATAATCATAAAACCCGCCGATAAAGGGGGAGCCATTGTGGTCATGGACCGCTCCTATTATATCTCAGAAGCCCTCCGTCAACTTAATGATGACACCATCTATCGCAAATTAAGCAATGACCCCACTAATACAACCAGACACTACATCAAGGACATAGTGGGGGGATACTGTGAAGCTGGAATCATAGACCAGAAAACATATGATTTCCTCATATCTCAAAACCCAGTAACTCCGGTTTTTTACCTATTACCTAAAATTCACAAAAATCTCCAACAACCCCCAGGCCGACCTATTGTCGCAGCATCTGACTCGATTCTATCTCCCATTGCGATTTATTTGGAAAAAATCTTGACCCCCTGATTAAGACTAGCCGCTCTTTTATTCTGGATACTGGATCCTTTCTGGACATCATTCGTTCAATTGATCACGTCCCTAGAGACTCTCTATTGGTAACATTTGATGTAAAGGATCTTTACACTTCTATACCTCATTCACATGGCATACAGTCAGTACGACATCTTCTTGAAATCTCTGATTTCAGTAGTACACACATCAACCTTTGTATTGACCTTCTGACTATCGTACTAACCAAAAACTACTTCATGTTCCAGGATGATTTTTTTCTCCAGATACGCGGGACCGCAATGGGCTCGAACGTAGCGCCCCATATGCTAATTGCTACATGTCTCATTTTGAAGAAACAGTCATCTACAGTAGTCCCCTGTTTAGGGATAACGTGATAACGTGGAAACGCTACATTGATGACGTTTTTTGCATTTGGGGGGGCACGTTCGAGTCCCTCATCTCTTTCCATCAATTCCTTAATACATCATGGCCGGGCCTTAGCTTCACCATCTCCCACGACCCGTCCAAATTAATTTCTTGGACACAATGGTCGTCAAAGATCCTGAGGGCAAACTGACCACGGATCTATATACAAAACCAACTGACCGCAATGGCTTACTTCATTTCTCCAGCTTTCATCCCACTACTATGAAAAACTCAATCCCCAGGTCACAGTTTCACCGGGTGAAACGAATTGTTTCTAACCCTACCATTCTGAATAAACGTTTAACGGAGATGAATGCTAAGTTCATAGAGAGGGGTTACCCACAGCGTACCTTGGATCTTTCTTTGTCTACACGAACCCATAACAGAGAGGATAATACAGGCAGAATAACCTTTGTACATTCCTATCACCCTTTTGCATATATCCTCCACAGATCTATTCGCCAACATTGGCCCCTTCTACAAAAAGCCCATCCAGATATCTCCGAATTTGCAAAACCATTCCTCCCCTGTTTTCGCCGTGCCCCTAATCTGAGAGATTCCTTAATTCGAGCTGACCTAGGGTCTACAAAACCTAGGACAACACAAGGTTTCATTAAAAAACCTAGAATAGGCACATTCCCTTGCCTTAACTGCACCCAATGCTCTAATGTCTTAAAGGGTGAGACTATTCATCACCCTTATACTGGTAAAACATTCAGAATTCGGGGCTATTTTACCTGTAATACCCCTTATGTCATATACGCCATCAAGTGTCCATGCGGCCTTTTATATATTGGCGAAACGACTCAACCAGCAAAGGACCGTATTTCAAAACATAAATCTACTATCCGCTGCAAAAATACACTTCTGCCTGTTCCGTCTCATTTCATTTCCGCGGGTCATACAATAGCTCAACTGAGGTTCCAAATTTTGGAACAGGTACCACAATCAAGAAGGGGTGGTGATCGGATACGGCAACTAAAACGCCGTGAGGCCTATTGGATCCATACATTGGACACACTGTCACCTAAGGGTCTCAACCGAGACTATGATCTACTATCCTTCCTATGAATTGTCCGTTTCTATCGGATACTATTTTATTCTGGACCATTAGGACTTCTGACATAAGTGTGCACATCTACACATCTATCTAGTACATAGGCTTTTATATGTATCGTCACAGACTTGAGCGGGTGTGCGAACAAACGCTATTTTTCATAAAAAATGTAATGAGAGTTCATCAATCACATTATACTGTTTAAAACTATATTGCTATGTGATCGCCGGTCTACAGCACAATAGGTTCTGGTACTTTTCTCCACTGACATTATATTGTCTAATAATAATATAATATTATTTTGTGATTACCAGTCCACAATAGAATATGCTCTGATACACATCTCTAACATGGATAATAAGGTATATATTTTCATAATTTCCATGCACATGTGGGACCATTAAGTTACAGACAAATAATGACCGCACGCGGCCCATATCTCTTTAAGATATTGATTTAGGCAGGTGTGCAAACAAACGCTATTTTTCATAAAAATGTAATGAGAGTTCATCAATCACATTATACTGTTTAATACTATATTGCTATATGACCACCTGCCTACAGCACAATAGGTTCTGGTACTTTTCTCCACTGACATTATATTGTCTAATAATAACATAATACTATTTTGTGATTACCAGTCCACAATAGAATATGCTTTGATACACATCTCTAACATGGATTATAAGGTATATATTTTCATAATTTCCATGCACATGTGGGACCATTTAGTTACAGACAAATAATGACCGCATGCGGCTCATATCTCTTTAAGATATTGATTTATCAGAATCTGCCTATATTTCTATACTTATTTGCTGTATTAAGATATGGTGCAATCACTTGTCTATTATACTTGACACCGGTATGTCTCTGCATTTATTAACAGTTTATTTCTTTTCCTCTAGAGCCGCTTGTACTAAAAGAATTGTCTGTGGATCCTCTGCTCAGCTATCCACCTATGAGCACGTCACCTCACTTGCTATTAACCTCCTCATATCGGAATCCCTCTCAGCACTTACTCTAGAACGCAATTTTCTTCCTGTGACACGCACGGCCATCAGTTTCCGCCCATGACTCTCCCAGTTCTCACACCCACCACCGCTATTGGCTAGACTAAATCACTAGTCCCGCCCTTTCCCCTTTTTAGTCTCTAATGCTGAGTCTGCCTTCACTGCACAAGGACCAGCGGCGGATACCGCGTCCCTCCCACGGCATGCAGCGGAGACCTGACTTAAAACTCTCACCCAGGTATGATCACTGCCGGTTAGTACACCGGATCTATTCCCTTATATGCCTCCACTACTGGATGAATTGAATGAGGCTTTTGTTTTCAGATACTCACCTTTAACCCTTACTTTGGAGATCTACCTGGTATGTCATACCTTTGATATTTTTGATCACGGGCCGCTGTCACTTTTTCTCATTATGTCTTATCACCCACCAGATCCCAACAGTATCTACTGCTTACCTCTGAATTGGGTATTTCTACCCCCTCCGGTACTTAATGGTACGTCTTATTTTCTGTGCTATATCACCCTCACGTCTCATCTGGTCTGAAGAGTCTGTCCCTAACTATTTGAGGACTAGCATACTTCTATATAAAGATGATTTTCTCTAGTAAACCACGTTCATATTATACTATTGTACATACCTTGGTTATATTATTATGTTTTCTTTGCAATTTTACTTTTATCTTTATTGTAAGAATTTTTGAAAATCCTTTTTGTTTTTGTATTACATATATGTAGTGGCTGATGAAGGTCCGAAATTTAGGACCGAAACGTTTCACTACCGTGGACTACAATAAATATTTACCCTTTTCGCTAAGTTGAGTGCCGAGTTCTCTTTTCATTATCCAGCTTTTTATGGTCCTGATCAAAGGGTCATATTTCCAGGATGACCCGGATTGCCTTTTAAAGGTTGCTGTGTGTAAGTGGCCGACTGGCTAAATCGCCTGTGTCTCATACTCTGCCTATTACAGACCATTTGCTTTCCCCCCCTTGAAGCTCAGAATCCAGGAGCTAAAGCCTCCATCTCACACAGCGATCTCGCTAGCGAGATTGCTGCTGAGTCACTAGTTTTGTGACGCAGCAGCGATCTCCCCAGCGATATCGCTGTGTGTGACATTCAGCGACGATCAGCCCCCCTGCTGGGTATCGCTGATCGTCGCTGAATGTCCTGGTGATTTTTTTGATCGCTGGTCTCCCGCTGGCCAGCACGCATCGCTGCGTGTGACAGGCGGGAGACCAGCGATCCGCTGGTAACCAAGGTACACAGCGGGTTTCCAGGCGCGGGGCTGTGCCTGGAAACCGCTGTGTACCTTGGATACCAGCGCCCTGATGCAGGGAGCTGGTAACCAAGGTACACAGTGGGTTTCCAGGCACCGCGCAGCGCCTGGAAACCCGAAGTGTACCTTGGTTACCAGCTCCCTGCATCAGGGCGCTGGTATCCAACGTACACTGCGGGTAACTAAGCGATGTTACCCTCAGTGTCGTTTTGCTGATCGCTGTCCTGATCGCTGCCTGTTTGGCAGCTCAGCAGCGATCATGTAGCGACACACCAGCGATCCTGATCGTTGTCAGGATCGCTGGTGTATCGCTATGTGAGACCCGGGCTTAAGGTGCCAGGTTCGACACCTCCACCAAAAGCCCCTTTGTGCTTACAATACTGGTATATCCAGTTTCACCCTTTTGTCAACTAAATGTAACTACTGCGTTTAAGCTTTTCACTTATGGATTATGTATTTCCTTCACACTGCAATTTCACAAAAAAATGCTGTAACAAGCGATCAAAAAGCGTGACCACTATCCCAAAATGATAACAATAAAAAACAGTGTCGCTGCACAAAAAATAACTGATCGAAAAATTAAAATGTTACGAGTCTCCAAAAAAATGGTGACAACCCCACAAAAAAAAATTTTTTTTGTAAACTTCTAATTTTTTTTTCACCACTAAAATAAAAAAAAATCTGGACAGGTTTGGTATTGCTGAAATTGTACTGATGAGCAGAATCACAGACAGGTCAAACATTGGACTTCTGAACACATTGCTACCAAATGTGTATTTTTGTTATATTTTTTTATACATTTCTTTATTGTTAACCCCTTCAGCCCCCAAGACTGTTTTCACCTTCATGACCAGGCCAAATTTTATAATTCTGACCAGTGTCACTTTATGAGGCAATAACTCTGTAGCTTCAATGGATCCCACCGATTCAGAGATTGTTTTTCGTCACATATTGTACTTAATGACAGTGGTAAAATTTGTGCAATTTGACTTGAGTTGATTTGTGAAAAAAACGGACATTTGGCAAACATTTTGCAATTTTCAAACTTTCATTTTTTTATGTCTTTAAATCAAAGAAATATGTCACACAAAATAGTTAATAAATAACATTTCCCACATGTCAACTTTACATCAGCATAATTTTAGAAACAACTAGATGAAAAGACCAGCGTTACCTGGACAAAGGTATATACTCATGTATAAGCCAAGATTTTCAGCCCATTTTTTAGGGCCGAAAGTCCCCCTCTCGGCTTATACACGGGTGATATACGGGGGTCGGCGGGGGTGTCGGATCATACTCACCTCTCCGCCGCCGCGGTCTCTGCTGCCCCCCTGCTTCTCCCGCGATCTCCGGCTCCTTCCTGCAGCGGTCACATGGCACCGCTCATTAAAGTCATGAATATGCACATATTCATGACTTTAATGAGCGGTACCATGTGACCGCTGTAGGAAGGAAGCGCTGCGGAGAGCGCCGGGAGAAGAGGAGAGGCTGCAGAGACCGCGCCGGCGGAGGGGTGAGTATAGCGATATGTACCTGTCCCGTTCCACCGCTGCACGCTGCGTTCTTGTCTGGCTCCTCTGGCTGTGAATGATCAGGCAGAGGACGCGATGACGTCGTTAGTGAGCGCCACGCCCCTTGCCAGATCATTCACAGCCAGAGGAGTCAGACGAGAACGCAGCGTGGAACGGGACAGGTAAATATCTCAGGTGCCGGGGACCTGAGCGAGCGGTGACACCGGCACCTGTCCCCCGGCGACGAGAGGTGAGTACCGTATATACTCGTGTATAAGCCAAGATTTTCAGCCCATTTTTTAGGGCTGAAAGTCCCCCTCTCGGCTTATACGCGGGTCATATACGGGGGTCGGCGGGGGAGGGGGAGTGTCGGATTATACTCACCTCTCCGCCGCCGCGGTCTCTGCAGCCCCCCTGCTTCTCCCACGACCTCCGGCTCCTTCCTGCAACGGTCACATGGCACCGCTCATTAAAGTCATGAATATGCATAAACATATTCATGACTTTAATGAGCGGTACCATGTGACCGCTGTAGGAAGGAAGCGCTGCAGAGATCGCCGGGAGAAGAAGAGAGGCTGCAGGGACGCGCGGCGGAGGGGTGAGTACAGCGATATTTACATGTCTTCTCTCCACCGCTGTGCTGTGTCCTCGTCTGACTCCTCTGGCTGTGAATGATCAGCACAGGGCGCGATGACGTCATTAGTGAGCGCCGCGCCCCCTGCCAGATCATTCACTGCCGAGGACCAGGAAGAGGACGCAGCACTGCGGTGCAGAGAGGACAGGTAAATATTTCAGGTGCCGGGGTCCTGAGCGATCGGTGACACCGGCACCTGTCCCCCAGCGACGAGAGGTGAGTATGACATTTTTTTTATTTTTTTTGCAGCAGCATATGGGGCATAATCTGGAACATATGGGGGCATAATATTGAGCATATGGGGGCATAAGCTGTGGAACATATGGGGGCATAACATGGAGCATATGGGGGCATAATATGGAGCATATGGGGGCATAAACTGTGGAACATATGGGGGCGTAATCTGGAGCATATGGGGGCAAAATATGGAGCATATGTGGGCATAACCTGGAGCATATGGGGGCATAAGCTGTGGAACATATGGGGGCATAATATGGAGCATATGGGGGCATAAGCTGTGGAACATATAGGGGCATAATCTGGAGCATATGGGGGCAAAATATGAGCATATGGGGCATAACATGGAGCATATGGGGGCATAAGCTGTGGAACATATGGGGGCATATATGGAGCATATGGGGCATAAGTTGTGGAACATATGGGGGCATAATCTGGAGCATATGGGGGCATAATCTGGAGCATATGGGGGCATAATCTGTGGAGCATCATATGGGGGCATAATCATTTTTCACCTAGGCTTATACGCGAGTCAATAAGTTTTCCAGTTTTTTGTGGCAAATTAGGGGGGTCGGCTTATACACGGGTCGGCTTATACATGAGTATATACGGTATGTCATTTTTTTTTTTGCAGCAGCAGCATATGAGGCCTATACTGTGGAGCACATGGGGCATAATCTGTGGAACATATGGGGGCATAATCTGGAGCATATGGGGCATAAGCTGTGGAACATATGGGGGCATAATCTGGAGCATATGGGGGCATAATCTGTGGAACATATGGGGCATAATCTGGAGCATATGGGGCATAAGATGTGGAACATATGGGGGCATAATATGGAGCATATGGGGGCATAATATGGAGCATATGGGGGCATAAACTGTGGAACATATGGGGGCATAATCTGGAGCATATGGGGCATAATCTGTGGAACATATGGGGGCATAATATGGAGCATATGGGGGCATAAGCTGTGGAACATATGGAGGCGTAATCTGGAGCATATGGGGGCATAATCTGTGGAACATATGGGTGCATAATCTGGAGCATATGGGGGCATAAGATGTGGAACATATGGGGGCATAATATGGAGCATATGGGGGCATAATATGGAGCATATGGGGCATAAACTGTGGACATATGGGGGCATAATCTGGAGCATATGGGGGCATAATCTGTGGAACATATGGGGGCATAATATGGAGCATATGGGGGCATAAGCTGTGGAACATATGGAGGCGTAATCTGGAGCATATGGGGGCAAAATATGGAGCATATGTGGGCATAACCTGGAGCATATGGGGGCATAAGCTGTGGAACATATGGGGGCATAATATGGAGCATATGGGGCATAAGCTGTGGAACATATGGGGCATAATCTGGAGCATATGGGGGCAAAATATGGAGCATATGGGGGCATAACATGGAGCATATGGGGGCATAAGCTGTGGAACATATGGGGGCATAATATGGAGCATATGGGGCATAAGTTGTGGAACATATGGGGGCATAATCTGGAGCATATGGGGGCATAATCTGGAGCATATGGGGGCATAATCTGGAGCATATGGGGCATAAGCTGTGGAACATATGGGGGCATAATATGGAGCATATGGGGGCATAAGCTGTGGAACATATGGGGGCATAATCTGGAGCATATGGGGGCATAATATGGAGCATATGGGGGCATAATCTGGAGCATATAGGGGCATAATCTGTGCAGCATATGGGGGTATAATCTGTGGAACATATGGGGGCATAATCTGGAGCATATGGGGGCATAATCTGTGGATCATACGGGGGTATAATCTGTGGAATATATGGGGGCATAATCTGGAGCATATGGGGGCATAATCTCTGAAGCATATTGGGCATAATCTGGAGCATATGGGGGCATAATCTGGAGCATATAGGGGCATAATCTGTGCAGCATATGGGGGCATAATCTGTGGAGCATCATATGGGGGCATAATCATTTTTCACCTAGGCTTATACGCGAGTCAATAAGTTTTCCCAGTTTTTTGTGGCAAAATTAGGGGGGTCGGCTTATACACGGGTCGGCTTATACATGAGTATATACGGTATGTCATTTTTTTTTTTTTGCAGCAGCGCATATGAGGCCTATACTGTGGAGCACATGGGGCATAATCTGTGGAACATATGGGGGCATAATCTGGAGCATATGGGGGCATAAGCTGTGGAACATATGGGGCATAATCTGGAGCATATGGGGGCATAATCTGTGGAACATATGGGCATAATCTGGAGCATATGAGGGCATAATCTGGAGCATATGGGGGCATAATCTGTGGAACATATGGGTGCATAATCTGGAGCATATGGGGGCATAAGCTGTGGAACATATGGGGGCATAATATGGAGCATATGGGGGCATACTATGGAGCATATGGGGGCATAAACTGTGGAACATATGGGGGCATAATCTGGAGCATATGGGGGCATAATCTGTGGAACATATGGGGGCATAATATGGAGAATATGGGGGCATAATCTGTGGAACATATGGGGGCATAATATGGAGCATATGGGGGCATAAGCTGTGGAACATATGGGGGCATAATCTGGAGCATATGGGGGCATAATCTGTGGAACATATGGGGGCATAATCTGGAGAATATGGGGGCATAATCTGTGGAACATATGGGGGCATAATATGGAGCATATGGGGGCATAAGCTGTGGAACATATGGGGGCATAATCTGGAGCATATGGGGGCATAATCTGTGGAACATATGGGCATAATCTGGAGCATATGAGGGCATAATCTGGAGCATATGGGGGCATAATCTGTGGAACATATGGGTGCATAATCTGGAGCATATGGGGGCATAAACTGTGGAACATATGGGGGCATAATATGGAGCATATGGGGGCATAATATGGAGCATTATGGGGGCATAATCTGTGGATCATACGGGGGCATAATCTGTGGAATATATGGGGGCATAATCTGTGGAACATATGGGGGCATAATCTGGAGAATATGGAGGCATAATCTGTGGAACATATGGGGGCATAATATGGAGCATATGGGGGCATAAGCTGTGGAACATATGGGGGCATAATCTGGAGCATATAGGGGCATAATCTGTGGAACATATGGGGCATAATCTGGAGCAAATGAGGGCATAATCTGTGGAACATATGGGAGCATAATCTGGAGCATATGGGGGCATAATCTGTGGATCATACGGGGGCATAATCTGTGGGATATATGGGGGCATAATCTGGAGCATATGGGGGCATAATCTCTGAAGCATATTGGGCATAATCTGTGCAGCATATGGGGGAATAATCTGTGGAGCATCATATGGGGGCATAATCATTTTTCCCCCTATGCTTATACGCGAGTCAATAAGTTTTCCCAGTTTTTTGTGGCAAAATTAGGGGGGTCAGCTTGTACAAGAGTATATACGGTAACTGTGGTTAGTAATAACAGATTATAATGATTATATCCATCCCATAGTCCAATGCCCATTTCCCATCATACACATCCTCCATCCCATAGTCCAGTGCCATATACCATCCACATATTCTCCATCCATAGTCCGTATCCATATACTCTTCATACATATTCTCCATCCATAGTCTCGTACCCATATACCCATCAACATCCTCCATCCATAGTCAGTGCCCATATCCATCATACATATTCTCCATCCATAGTCCGTAACCATATACCCTTCATACATATTCTCCATCCATAGTCCCGTACCCATATACCCATCACACATACCTCCATCCCATAGTCCAGTGCCCATTTACCATCACACATCCCCCATCCCATAGTCCAGTGCCCATATACCATCATACATATCTCCATCCCATAGTCCGTGCCCATATACCCATCACACATCCTCCATCCCATAGTCCAGTGCCCATATACCATCATACATCCTCCATCCCATAGTCCCGTGCCCATATACCCATGACACATCCTCCATCCATAGTCCAGTGCCCATAAACCATCACACATCTCCATCCATAGTCCAGTGCCCATATACCCATCACACATCCTCCATCCCATAGTCCAGTCCCCATATACCCATCACACATCTCCATCCATAGTCCAGTGCCCAAATGCCATCACACATCCTCCATTCCATAGTCCAGTGCCCATATACCCATCACACATCCTCCATCCCATAGTCCGTGCCATATACCCATCACACATCCTCCATCCCATAGTCCAGTGCCATTTTTCCCATCACACATCTCCATCCATAGCCCAGTGCCCATATACATCACAATCCTCCATCCATAGTCCAGTGCAGTCCGCCATATACCATCACAATTCCTCCATCCCATAGTCAGTGCCCATATACCATCACACTATCCTCCATCCCATCCATGCCATATACCATACACATCTCATCCATAGTCCAGTGCCCATATACCCATCACACATCCTCCATCCCATAGTCCAGATGCTCAATACCATCATACATCCTCCATCCCATAGTCCAGTGCCCATATACCCATCACATATCCTCCATTTCACGTCCGTGCCCATATACCCATCATCACACATATCCTCCATCCACATTCCAGTGCCCATACACCATCACACATATCCTCACATCCACATCCAGTGCCCATATATCATCACACATCCTCCATCCTATAGTCCCGTGCCCCTATTTTATCCATCACAACATCTCTCATCCCATAGTCCGTGCCCATATACCATCACATCCTCCATCCATAGTCCGTGGCCATATACCCATCACACATCCTCCATCCCATAGTCCGTGGCCATATACCCATCATACATACATGTCCTCCATCCCATAGTCCCGTGCCCATATACCAATCACACATATCCTCCTCCCATAGTCCAGTGCCCATAATCCATCACACATCCTCCATCCCATAGTCCGTGCCCAGATACCCATCATACATATCTTCCATCCATAGTCCCGTGACCACATACCATCATACATCTCCATACCATAGTCCAGTGCCCATATAACCATCACACATCCTCCATCCATAGTCCAGTGCCAAATGCCATCACAAATCCTCCATCCACAGTCCAGTGCCCATATACCCATCATACATATCCTCCATCCCATAGTCCCGTGCCCATATACCCATCATACATATCCTCCATCCCATAGTCCTGTTCCCATATACCCATCACACATCCTCCATCCATAGTCCAGTGCCCATATACCCATCATACATATCCTCCATCCCATAGTCCCGTGCCCATATACCCATCATACATATCCTCCATCCCACAGTCCAGTGCCCATATACCCATCACACATATCCTCCATCCCATAATCCTGTGCCCATATACCCATCACACATCCTCCATCCCATAGTCCAGTGCCCATATACCCATCACACATCCTCCATCCCATAGTCCAGTGCCCATATACCCATCACACATCCTCCATCCCATAGTCCAGTGCCCATATACCCATCACACATCCTCCATCCCATAGTCCAGTGTCCCATAAACCCATCATACATATGCTCCATCCCATAGTCCAGTGCCCATATACCCATCACACATATCCTCCATCCCATAATCCTGTGCCCATATACCCATCACACATCCTCCATCCCATAGTCCAGTGCCCATATACCCATCACACATCCTCCATCCCATAGTCCAGTGCCCATATACCCATCACACATCCTCCATCCATAGTCCAGTGCCCATATACCCATCACACATCCTCCATCCCATAGTCCAGTGTCCATAAACCCATCATACATCCTCCATCCCATAGTCCAGTGCCCATATACCCATCACACATCCTCCATCCCATGGTCCAGGTGCTCACATACCCATCACACATCCTCCATCCATAGTCCAGTGCTCATATACCCATCACACATCCTCCATCCCATAGTCCCGTGCTCATATACCCATCACACATATCCTCCATCCCAAAACTGTTGTAGCAACCAATCACAGCTCAGCTTTCATCTTTTAAACAGCTCTGGTGAAATGAAAGATGCTTAGTGATTGGTTGCTATGGGCAGCACAGGCAGTGTAATCTGTTGTGTTCATGAAGATGCGTCTGAAATAGATATATTAGATATTTATTATATGGGGCTGTGCGTGTGGAGTGGGCGGGGCTATGTGGAGTGGGCAGGGCTGTGTGGAGTGGGCAGGGCTATGTGGAGTGGGCGTGACTTGATTCACACATTTATTCACTCATTGTTATATATATATATATATATATATATATATATATATATATATATATATATATTTGTTTGTTAGGAAATTATAAGTTGAAGTCACTTTGAGGGGCCTATGTGACAGAAAATACCCAAAAGTGACTTCATTCTAAAAACTGCACCCCTCAAAGTGCTCAAAACCACATTCAAGAAGTTTATTAACCCTTCAGGTGCTTCACATAATTAATGGAAGGAAGAAAATGAACATTTTACTTTTTTTTTTTTTCACAAAAAGTTTTATTTAGATCCAATTATTTTTTTCCACAAGGGTAACATGAGAAAATGGACCCCAAAATGTGTTGTGCAGTTTCTCCTGAGCATGACGATACCCCATATGTGGGGGAAAACTACTGTTTGGATACACGGCGAAGCTCGGAAGGGAAGGAGCGCTGTATAAGTTTTTGAATTTGATATTTGCTGGAATTAGCAGTCGCCATGTTGCGTTTCGAGAGCCGCTGATGTGCCTCAAAAGTGGAAACCCCCCACAAGTGACACCATATTATAAACTAAACCCCTCAGGGAACTTATCTAGATGTATGACGAGCACCTCCAACCCCAGGTGCTTCACAGAAGTTTATAACATTGAGCCGTGAAAATTTTAACCCCTTCACCCCCAAGGGTGGTTTGCACGTTAATGACCGGGACAATTTTTACAATTCTGACCACTGTCTCTTTATGAGGTTATAACTCCGGAACGCTTCAACGGATCTTCGCGATTCTGAGATTGTTTTCTCGTGACATATTGTACTTCATGTTAGTGGTAAAATTTCTTCCATATAACTTGCGTTTATTTTTGAAAAATACGCAAATATGGCGAAAATTTTGAAATTTAGCAATTTTCAAACTTTGAATTTTTATTCCCTTAAAACAGAGAAATATGTAACACAAAATAGTTAAGAAATAACATTTCCCACATGTCTACTTTACATCAGCACAATTTTGGAATCAAAATTTTTTTTGTTAGGAAGTTATAAGGGTTAAAAGTTGACCAGCGATTTCTCATTTTTACAACAAAATTTACAAAGCCATTTTTTTTAGGGACCACCTCACATTTGAAGTCACTTTGAGGGGTCTACATGACAGAAAATACCCAAAAGTGACACCATTCTAAAAACTGCACCCCTCAAGGTACTCAAAACCACATTCAAGAAGTTTATTAACCCTTCAGGTGCTTCACAGGAACTAAAGCAACGTGGAAGGAAAAAATGAATATTTAACTTTTTAGCCACAAAAATGATCTTTTACAAACTTTTTTTTTATTTTCACAAGGGTAAAAGGAGAAAATGGACAGATAAGGTTGTTATGCAATTTCTCCTGAGTACGCCAATACCCCATATGTGGGGGAAAACCACTGTTTGGGCACACGGCAGAGCTCGTAAGGGAAGGAGCGCCGTTTGACTTTTTCAAACTAAAATTGGCTGGAGTTGAGATTGGACGCCATGTCGCGCTTGGAGAACCTCTGATGCGCCTAAACAGTGGAAACCCCCCACAAGTGACACCATTTTGGAAACTAGACCCCCTAAGGTACTTATCTAGATCTGTTGTGAGCACTTTGAACCCCCAAGTGTTTCACAAAAGTTTATAATGCCTGGGTGTGAAAAAAAAAAAAAAAAAATTCCACAAAAATGATTTTTTAGTCCTAAATTTTTGAATTTTCCCAAGGAAATTGGACCCCAAAAGTTGTTGTCCAATTTGTCCTGAGTACGCTGATACCCCATATGTGGGGGTGGAAAACTGTTTGGGCGCACGGCAGGGCTTGGAAAGGAAGTAGTAACGTTTTGGAATGCAGACGTTGATGGGGGTCATGTTCCGTTTGCAGTGCCCAGATGAGCCTAAACAGTGGAAATCCCCCACAAGTGACCCCATTTTGGAAACTAGACCCCCTAAGGAACTTATCTAGATCTTTGGTGAGCACTTTGAACCCCCAAGTGCTTCACACAAGTTTATAATGCCCGGGCATGAAAATAAAAATCCTATTTTTTCCCACAAAAATTATCTTTTAGTCACTAATTTTTTATTTTCCCAAGGGTATCAGGAGAAATTGGACCACAGAAGTTGTTGTCCAATTTGTCCTGAGTACGCTGATGCCCATATGTGGGGGGGAACCACTGTTTGGGCGCACGGCAGAGCTCGGAAGGGAAGGAGCACCATTTGACTTTTTCCAACCAAAATTGGCTGGAATTGAGATTGGATGCCATGTTGCATTTGGAGAGCCCCTGATGTGCCTAAACAGTGGAAACCCCCCACAAATGACCCATTTGGGAAACTAGACCCCTAAGGAACTTATCTAGATCTTTGGTGAGCAATTTGAACCCTCAAGTGCTTCACACAAGTTTATAACGTAGAGCCGTAAAATTTAAAAATCATATTTTTTTCCACAAAAATGATCTTTTCACCCGAATTTTTATTTTCCAAGGGTAACAAGACTCCAAAAGTTATTGTGCAATTTGTCCTGAGTACACTGATACCCCATATGTGGGGGTATACCACTGTTTGGGTGCATGGCAGAGTTTGGAAGGGAAGGAGCGCCATCTCACTTTTTCAACGCAGAATTGGCTGGACGCCATGTCGTGTTTGGAGAGCTCCTGATCTGCCTAAACAGTGGAAACCCCCCACAAATGACACCATTTTGGAAACTAGACCCTCAAGGAACTTATCTAGATGTGTGGTGAGAACTTTGAACCCCCAGGTGTTTCACTAAAGTTTATAACGTACAGCCTTAAAATAAAAAATCCTTTTTTTTTTTACAAAAATGATTTTTTCGCCCCCAATATTTTATTTTCACAAGGGTAACAGAAGAAATTGGAACCCAAAAGTTGTTGTCCAATTTGTCCTGAGTACGCTGATACCCAATATGTAGGAGAAAACTACTGTATGGGTGCACGTCAGGGCTCGGAAGGGAAGTAGTGACGTTTTGGATTGCAGACTTTGATGGAATGGTCTGGGGGCGTCATGTCGCATTTGGAGAGCCCTGATACGCCTAAACAGTGGAAACCCCCCACAAGTGACCCCATTTTGGAAAATAGACCCCACAAGGAACTTATCTAGATGTGTGGTGAGCACTTTGAACCCGAAGTGCTTCACAGAAGTTTATAACGCACAGCCGTAAAAATAAAAAATCCTTTTTTTTTTTACAAAAATGATTTTTTCGCCCCCAATATTTTATTTTCACAAGGGTAACAGGAGAAATTGGACCCCAAAAGTTGTTGTCCAATTTGTCCTGAGTACGCTGATACCCAATATGTGGGAGAAAACTACTGTATGGGCGCATGTCAGGGCTCGGAAAGGGAAGTAGTGACGTTTTGGATTGCAGACTTTGATGGAATGGTCTGGGGGCGTCATGTCGCATTTGGAGAGCCCCTGATGCGCCTAAACAGTGGAAACCCCCCACAAGTGACCCCATTTTGGAAAATAGACCTCACAAGGAACTTACCTAGATGTGTGGTGAGCACTTTGAACCCCGAAGTGCTTCACAGAAGTTTATAACGCACAGCCGTAAAAATAAAAAATCCTTTTTTTTTTTACAAAATGATTTTTTCGCCCCCAATATTTTATTTTCACAAGGGCAACAGGAGAAATTGGACCCCAAAAGTTGTTGTCCAATTTGTCCTGAGTACGCTGATACCCAATATGTGGGAGAAAACTACTGTATGGGCGCATGTCAGGGCTCGGAAAGGGAAGTAGTGACGTTTTGGATTGCAGACTTTGATGGAATGGTCTGGGGGCGTCATGTCGCATTTGGAGAGCCCCTGATGCGCCTAAACAGTGGAAATCCCCAACAAGTGACCCCATTTTGGAAAATAGACCCCACAAGGAACTTATTTAGATGTGTGGTGAGCGCTATGAAGCCCCAAGTGCTTCACAGAAGTTTATAATGTACAGCCGTAAAAACAAAAAAATCTTATTTTTTTTACAAAAATAATATTTTCGCCCCCAGTTTTTTATTTTCCCAAGGGTAACAGAAGAAATAGGACAAATTTCACAATAACTCTTGGGGTCCAGAGTACGCTGATACCCCATATGTGGGGATAAACTACTGTTTGGACGCATGGCAGAGCTCAGAAGTGAAGGAACACCGTTTGACTTTTTCAACGCAGAATTGGCTGGAATGGAGATCAGACGCCATGTCACATTTGGAGAGCCCCTGATGTGCCTAAACAGCGGAAACCCCCAATTCTAACTCCAACCCTAACCCCAACACACCCCTAACCCTAGTCCCAACCCTAATCCCAACCCTAACCCTAATCCTAACTCTAACCCTAATCCTAACTTTAGCGCCAACCCTAACCCTAACTTTAGCCGAAACCCTAACCCTAACCCTAATGGGAAAATGGAAATAAATACATTTTTTTTATTTTATTATTTTTCCCTAACTAAAGTGGTGATAAAGGGGGGTCTGATTTACTATTTATAGCGTTTTTATGATTGGCAGCTGTCACGCTAAAAGACGCTTTTTATTGCAAAAAGTAGTTTTTTGCATCGCCACATTTTGAGAGCTATAATTTTTGCATATTTTGGCCCACAATGTCATGTGAGGTCTTAATTTTTGCGGGACGAGGTGACGCTTTTATTGGTACCATTTTTGAGCACGTGACATTTTTTGATCGCTTTTATTATTCGATTTTTGGGAGGTTAGAATGAACAAAAATCAGCAATTCATGAATTTCTTTGGGTGAGGTGTTTTTATTGTTCCGCGTGTGGTAAAATCGATAAAGCAGTTTTATTCTTCGGGTCAGTACGATTATGGCGATACCTCATTATATAATTTTTTTATGTTTTGGCGCTTTTATAGAATAAAAACAATTTTATATAAAAAATAATTATTTTTGCATCGCTTTATTCTGCGAGCTATAACTTTTTTATTTTTTTGCTGATGATGCTGTGTGACGGCTCGTTTTTTGCGGGACAAGATGACGTTTTCAGCGGTACCATGTTTATTTATATCCGTCTTTTTGATCGCGTGTTATTCCACTTTTGTTCAGCGGTATGATGATAAAGCACTGATTTTTTGCTTCGTTTTTATTTTTTATTTTTTAAGGGGTTCACAAAAGGGGTTAACTAGTGGGACAGTTTTATAGGGGGGGTCGTTACGGACGCGGCGATACCATATATGTGTACTTTTATTGTTTTATTTTTTTTATTTACAATAAGTAATGAATTTATTGGGGAATATTTTTTTTTTTTTTTTGGATTTTTTTTACACATGTTTATTTTTACTTTTTTTTACTTTTTTACTTTGTCCCAGGGTGGGACATCACTGTATTTCATCAGATCGCTGGTGTGACAGTGTGCATAGCACTCTGTCACACCAGCGATGTGACAGGCAGTGCAGGACGCTTCCTCATGCCTGCTCTCGGCAGGCACTGAGGAAGCCGCCTCCCTCCAGGACCCCAGCGCCATCTTGGATCCGGGTCCTGGGAGGGAGGAAGCCCTCAGAGCAGCGCGATCACATCGCGCTGGTCTGAGGGTCTCAGGGGGGCGCGCAGGGAGCCCCCTGCCTGCGCGATCCTCCCCTGTGCCCCCAGTACACCGCGATCATGTTTGATCGCGGTGTGCAAGGGGTTAATGTGCCGGGAGCGGTCCGTGACCGCTCCTGACACACAGTCACGGGTGTCAGCTGTGATAATCAGCTGACACCCGGCGGCGATTAGCTGCGCTCCCTCCGGGAGCGCAGCTAATCGCCTATGACGTACTATCCCGTCCATGGTCAGAATGGCACGGGTTTTATGGACGGGATAGTACGTCTAATGTCAGAGAGGGTTAAACAAAAAAAAAAAAAAAATTCCCACAAAAATGTTCTTTTAGCCCCTAATTTTGCATTTTCACAAGGGCAACAGGAGAGAATGGAACCCAAAATTTGTTGGGTAATTTCTCCTCAGTACGCAGATACCTCATATGTGAGGTAAACTACACTTTGGGTGCATGCAGGGCTCAAAAAAGGAGTGACGTTTTGGAACGGAGACTTTAATGGAATGGTGTCATGTTGAGTTTTTAGAGACCCTGATGTGCATAACAGTGGAAACCCACAAAAGTGACGCCATTTTAGAAACTAGACCCTCGAGGAATTTATCTGTATGTGTGGTGAACATTGAGCTGTGAAAATTTTAAAAAATATTTTTTCCTACAAAAATGTTGTTTTAGCACCATTTTTTTTCTTTTTCAAAGGGATAGCAGGATAAAATGGGCCCAAAAATGTGCTGTGCAATTTCTCCTGAGTGCGCTGATACCCCGTATGTGGTCGAAAAACTGCTTTTGAGGCACAGTGCAAAGCTCAGAGGAGAAGAAGCGCAATATTGGAGTTCAGATTCTACTGACATTGGTTTGAGGGTGTTATTTTACATTGGCAGAGCCCCCACAGTGACCCATTTAACAAACTACCCTCTCAATGAATTCATCTAGGGAAGCAGTGACCATATTGTCACCACAAGTGGATCACAGAATTTTATACCATGGGGCAGCAAAGAAAAAAAAAATTTTTTTACCAACAAAATGATGTTTTAGCCCAGATTTTATATTTTCACACTGGGAAACGCATTTGGATTTAACCCCTCTCTGACATTAGACGTACTATCCCGTCCATAAAACCCGTGCCATTCTGCCCATGGACGGGATAGTACGTCATAGGCGATCAGCTGCGCTCCTGAGGGGAGCGCAGCTAATCGCCGCCGGGTGTCAGCTGATTATCACAGCTGACACCCGTGACTGTGTGTCAGGAGCGGTCACGGCCCGCTCCCGGCACATTAACCCCTAGCACACCGCAATCAAACATGATCGCGTGTGTACTGGGGGCACAGGGGAGGATCGCGCAGGGTGGGGGCTCCCTGCGCGCCCCCCTGAGACCCTCAGACCAGCGCGATGTGATCGCGCTGTTCTGAGGGCTTCCTCCCTCCCAGGACCCGGATCCAAGATGGCGCCGGGTCCTGGAGGGAGGCGGCTTCCTCAGTGCCTGCTGAGAGCAGGCACTGAGAAGCCTGCTGCACTGCCTGAGCGATCGCTGGTGTGACAGTGTGCTATGCACACTGTCACACCAGCGATTTGATAAAATACAGTGATGTCCCACCCTGGGACAAAGTAAAAAAGTTAAAAAAATAAAAATAAACATGTTATAAAAAAAATCCAAATAAATGAAAAAAAAAAAAAAATTCCCAATAAATTAATTTCTTCCTGTAAATAAAAAAACCAAAACATAAAAGTACACATATTTGGTATCGCCGCGTCCGTAAGACCCCCCTATAAAACTGTCCCACTAGTTAACCCCTTTAGTGAACCCCTTAAAAAAAAAAAAAAAACGAAGCAAAAAATCAATGCTTTATCATCATACCGCCGAACAAAAAGTGGAATAACGCGCGATCAAAATGACCGATATAAATAAACTGGTACCGCTGAAAACGTCATCTTGTCCCGCAAAAAACGAGCCGCCATACAGCATCATCAGCGAAAAAATAAAAAAGTTATAGCTCGCAGAATAAAGCGATGCAAAAATAATTATTTTTTATATAAAATTGTTTTTATTCTATAAAAGCACCAAAACATAAAAAAATGATATAAATGAGGTATCGTCATAATCGTACTGACCCGAAGAATAAAACTGCTTTATCAATTTTACCACACGCGAACAATAAAAACGCCTCCCCAAAAGAAATTCATGAATTGCTGATTTTTGTTCATTCTAACCTCCCAAAAATCGAAATAAAAAGCGATCAAAAATGTCACCTGCTCAAAAGTGGTACAAATAAAAACGTCAACTCGTCCCGCAAAAAATAAGACCTCACATGACTCTGTGGGCCAAAATATGCAAAAATTATAGCTCTCAAAATGTGGCGATGCAAAAAACTATTTTTGCAATAAAAAGCGTCTTTTAGCGTGACAGCTGCCAATCATAAAAACCCGCTATAAATTAGTAAAATCAAACCCCCTTTATCACCCCCTTAGTTAGGGAAAATAATAAAATTAAAAAAATGTATTTATTTCCATTTTCCCATTAGGGTTAGGGTTAGGGTTGCGGCTAAAGTTAGGGTTAGGGTTGGCGCTAAAGTTAGGATTAGGGTTAGGGTTGGGATTAGGGGTGTGTTAGGGTTAGGTTTGTGGTTAGGGTTGGGACTAGGGTTAGGGTGTGTTGGGGTTAGGGTTGGAGTTAGAATTGGGGGGTTTCCGCTGTTTAGGCACATCAGGGGCTCTCCAAATGTGACATGGCGTCTGATCTCAATTCCAGCCAATTCTGCGTTGAAAAAGTCAACGGTGCTCCTTCACTTCTGAGCTCTGCCATGCGTCCAAACAGTAGTTTATCCCCACATATGGGTATCAGCGTACTCTGGACCCAAGAGTTATTGTGCAATTTGTCCTATTTCTTCTGTTACCCTTGGGAAAATAAAAAACTGGGGGCGAAAATATCATTTTTGTACAAAAAAATATATTTTTTTGTTTTTACGGCTGTACATTATAAACTTCTGTGAAGCACTTTGGGGTTCAAAGTGCTCACCACACATCTAGATAAGTTCCTTGTGGGGTCTATTTGCCAAAATGGGGTCACTTGTGGGGGTTTCCACTGTTTAGGTGCATCAGGGGCTCTCCAAATGTGACATGACGCCCCCAGACCATTCCATCAAAGTCTGCAATCCAAAACATCACTACTTCCCTTCCGAGCCCCGACGTGTGCCCATACAGTAGTTTTCGCCCACATATTGGGTATCAGTGTACTCAGGACAAATTGGACAACAACTTTGGGTTCCAATTTCTTCTGTTACCCTTGTGAAAATAAAATTTTGGGGGCGAAAAAATCATTTTTGTAAAAAAAAAAAAGATTTTTTTATTTTACGGCTGTACGTTATAAACTTTAGTGAAACACCTGGGGTTCAAAGTTCTCACCACACATCTAGATAAGTTCCTTGAGGGGTCTAGTTTCCAAAATGGTGTCATTTATGGGGGTTTCCACTGTTTAGGCAGATCAGAGCTCTCCAAACACGACATGGCGTCCAGCCAATTCTGCGTTGAAAAAGTCAGACGGCGCTCCTTCCCTTTCAAACTCTGCCATGCACCCAAACAGTGGTTTACCCCCACATATGGGGTATCAGCGCACTCAGGACAAATTGCACAATAACTTTTGGAGTCTTGTTACCTTGGAAAAATAAAAATTGGGTGAAAAGATCATTTTTGTGGAAAAAATATGATTTTTAAATTTTACGGCTCTACGTATAAACTTGTGTGAAGCACTTAGGGGTTCAAATTGCTCATCAAAAATCTAGATAAGTTCCTTAGGGGGTCTAGTTTCCCAAATGGGGTCATTTGTGGGGGGTTTCCACTGTTTAGGCACATCAGGGGCTCTCCAAATGCAACATGGCATCCAAACTCAATTCCAGCCAATTTTGGTTGGAAAAAGTCAAATGGTGCTCCTTCCATTCCGAGCTCTGCCGTGCGCCCAAACAGTGGTTCCCCCCCAACATATGGGTATCAGCGTACTCAGGACAAATTGTACAACAACTTATGTGGTCCAATTTCTCCTGTTACCCTTGGAAAATAAAAAATTAGTGACTAAAAGATAATTTTTGTGGGAAAAAAATAGGATTTTTTATTTTCATGCCCGGCATTATAAACT
>JARQOD010000455.1:37502-152353 GCA_033576555.1 Oophaga sylvatica | reverse complement strand
CCCTGCTGATTGTTCCCGCCCTGATTGAGACTGATTGGATAGAGATCATCACCTGCCCTGCTGATTGTTCCCTCCCTGATTGAGACTGATTGGATAGAGATCATCACCTGCCCTGCTGATTGTTCTCGCCCTGATTAAGACTGATTGGATAGAGATCATCACCTGCCCTGCTGATTGTTCCCTCCCTGATTGAGACTGATTGGATAGAGATCATCACCTGCCCTGCTGATTGTTCCCGCCCTGATTGAGACTGATTGGATAGAGATCATCACCTGCCCTGCTGATTGTTCCCTCCCTGATTGAGACTGATTGGATAGAGATCATCACCTGCCCTGCTGATTGTTCTCGCCCTGATTGAGACTGATTGGATAGAGATCATCACCTGCCCTGCTGACAGTTCCCTCCCTGATTGAGACTGATTGAATAGAGATCATCACCTGCCCTGCTGATTGTTCCCGCCCTGATTGAGACTGATTGGATAGAGATCATCACCTGCCCTGCTGATTGTTCCCTCCCTGATTGAGACTGATTGGATAGAGATCATCACCTGCCCTGCTGATTGTTCTCGCCCTGATTAAGACTGATTGGATAGAGATCATCACCTGCCCTGCTGATTGTTCCCGCCCTGATTGAGACTGATTGGATAGAGATCATCACCTGCCCTGCTGATTGTTCCCTCCCTGATTGAGACTGATTGGATAGAGATCATCACCTGCCCTGCTGATTGTTCTCGCCCTGATTAAGACTGATTGGATAGAGATCATCACCTGCCCTGCTGATTGTTCCCTCCCTGATTGAGACTGATTGGATAGAGATCATCACCTGCCCTGCTGATTGTTCCCTCCCTGATTGAGACTGATTGAATAGAGATCATCACCTGCCCTGCTGATTGTTCTCGCCCTGATTAAGCTGATTGGACCTGCTATATATACCTGGCCCTGTGCAGCTTCCTGTTGCTGAGTATACTGTGGTGCTCAGTCTAACTGAGTGAAGCATTATCTGAGCTCCTGATCTGGAAGGTGTTCTGCTGGCGCCTTCCTGTCTCTTGTGGAAACCCTGCTGTTCCTACCTCGAACTCTATCACCTAAACGGACTTGGTGCTTGTGTGTGATCTCGGCCGGCCCTAGCTCGGGCGGGCTCCGGCATCTGCCGACATAGTGAATTACCGCCGCCATATACTGCACCTCCAGAAGCCTTTCCACGGTCTGATCTTCTGCACACTTCTGCTCCGGCCACTGACCTCCAGTCCAGTATCGCCAGTAACGTGACAGAATACTCAGCCTCTCAAAAATGGAGGCCACTGGAGCAGAAACTATGGATACACGTGTCAGAAAACTGCAGGGTGCAATATCCAGTCTGCACACCGAACAGATGAATGGAAAATCACGGATGGACGCATTTATTGAACAAAGCGATCATAATGTCCAGAACCACCAACAAGCTATCCAAGATCTGCAGAATGAGGTACAAGTGTTGACTGCTCGAATTACACAGCTAGAATGACAAGCTTCCGTCTCAGCGTCTGCCACGCCCTCCAAACTACCACCTTTTCGTTTTGGCGGTGATCGAGGTAAATTTCGTGGATTTTTGAATCAATGTTACCTGTTCTTCGATACACATTCTAATCAGTTTCCGACTGATAGGTCAAAGGTACTATGCATCATTATGCTGTTAACCCACAAAGCGATAGCTTGGGCTAATCCTCTGATTGAGACTCGGGACGCACGTTTAGACAATCTGAACGAGTTTATTCGAGCGATGCAGCAGATGTTTGATGACCCAAACCGTGCAGCTACCGCTGAATCAACGTTGCTGGCATTACGACAAGGCAAACGCCCCGTCACAGAGTATGCTATGGAGTATAGGAGGTGGGCCGTCGACACTGAATGGAATAATGCAGCAAAAGTAACTTTCTTTAAAAGAGGACTTTCTAGTGCAGTAAAGGACGAACTTGCCCGTGGGGAGACCCCTTCGTATCTGGATGATTTCATCAAGCATTGCATCCGGGTTGACACCCGCCTGTCTGAACGACGACAAGAGAAGTGGACCTCCATGAATCGTTCAACTAACTCGTATAACTCCTCCCTGCCATCGGTCACTAGAGAAGTGCCTAGCCGGAATGTCCGAGATACAGAACTAGAGCCAATGCAAGTGGATGCGATCCAGAGACAAGCGAGTGCAGAACGAAGAGAACAGAGATTTAAAAAGAATCTATGTCTGTACTGCGGGGAAGCAGGACATTTTCTTATTAACTGTCCAAGTCGTCCCACAAACCGTTCAAGAAAAATGGTGGCGGCTATAATGGATCCTGATTCTTCCGACGAGGAGTCTTTCATCTCAGAGACTGATTACACTAAAGATGAGATCCAGTCCATATCATCCATAGTTCCACCTACCAGGAAGGAGAGCCGAGAATCCCATTATTTTGTAACTATCAAACTGAAGGTTAACTCCCAGTGGATCACTGCATCAGCCATGATCGACTCTGGGGCCAGCGGGATGTTCATGGATTCTGCATTTGCTCAAAATCATGGCATAGATGTGCAGAAAAGACGTTCACCTATTGTGATGGAGACGGTAGATGGATCTCCCCTTAATTCGGGGCCAGAGGATCACGAGACAGGACTTTTGGAGATCTATATTGAGCCGCAGCATCGTGAGATGTTGACATTCCTAATTATTTCTTCTCCACATTTTCCCATCATTTTAGGTTTGCCCTGGTTGCAGAAGCACAATCCTATCATTGATTGGGAGATGAAAAAGATCAGTGGACGAGTGAGGAGTCCCGAGGAGAGAATTTGCATATTCCCAGTGCCTTCTTGGATAAGTGAAGAGTCTCTGCGAGCTCAAGGACCACTGAATTTTGGCCGTTGCAGCTGAAAGGAGGACATCAGTAAACCAGGGGAGGAGTCCCGAGGAGAGAATTTGCATATTCCCAGTGCCTTCTGGGATAAGTGAAGAGTCTCCGCGAGCTCAAGGAACACTGGATTTTGGCCGTTGCAGCTGAAAGGAGGACATCAGTAAACCAAGGGAGGAGTCCCGAGGAGAGAATTTGCATATTCCCAGTGCCTTCTGGGATAAGTGAAGAGTCTCCGCGAGCTCAAGGAACACTGGATTTTGGCCGTTGCAGCTGAAAGGAGGACATCAGTAAACCAGGGGAGGAGTCCCGAGGAGAGAATTTGCATATTCCCAGTGCCTTCTGGGATAAGTGAAGAGTCTCCGCGAACTCAAGGAACACTGGATTTTGGCCGTTGCAGCTGAAAGGAGGACATCAGTAAACTGCGCGCCGTGAGGCGCGCGAGTTTTGCCATATATTTCATCGCTTAAATATCTCTTGAATAGTTACAACATGGAAGAGGCCAAGAGCCATGTGGTGAGTTGCATTTCTTGCTACATGTTCACAGACTTACCAGTGGAAAAGCCAAATTTCACATGCCACAAATGCAAGCTTGTGTCCCTGTTGGAGGAAAAGTTGCAAAATCTGGAAGAGAGGTTATCTACATTGAAAACCATTAAAGAAGGTGAAGAGTTCTTAGACAGAGCAGAATTATCTCTTCATGTTACAGAAAGAGAAGAAATTCGAAGTGCAACTGAAGAAACAGAGGAATGGAAGCATGTGACCCAGAGAAGCAGGAGGATCATGAGGCAGTCAGCACCAATTCTGCTCAGGAACCAGTACCAGGCTCTTACACAGGAGAATGATGAAGAAATACATTAAGATAAGACTTTGGCCACAAACAATAACCTTGTACGCCCTCAGAGTCCTCCTGAATGGAGAAAGAAAACTGTTGTGAAGAAGAAACGGAGAGTTGTTGTCATGGGGGATTCCCTGTTGAGAGGAACAGAGGCCGCTATCTGCAGACCAGATTTAACCTCAAGAGAAATGTGCTGTCTTCCAGGTGCAAAAATTAAAGATGTGTCTGACAGGATATCAGGACTCTTCAGACCTACAGATGACTACCCATTCCTGCTAATACATGTGGGGACAAATGACACCACAAGAAACGACCTGGAAACCATCTGCAGTGACTTTGAAAACTTAGGTAAGAAAGTGAAAGAACTTGGAGCGCAGGTGATCTTCTCTTCCATCCTTCCAGTGGATGTCCATGGAACAAGGAGGTGGAAGAAGATTCTGCAGGTGAACAACTGGCTATGTCGATGGTGCCGTCAGCAAGGATTTGGATTTTTGGATCACGGAGTGAATTACCTATACGATGAACTACTTGCTAGAGATGGGATGCACCTTCCGAAGACTGGAAAACATGTATTTGGAAGTCGCCTTGCTACACTCATCATGAGAGCTTTAACCCCTTCACCCCCAAGGGTGGTTTGCACGTTAATGACCGGGCCAATTTTTACAATTCTGACCACTGTCTCTTTATGAGGTTATAACTCTGGAACGCTTCAACGGATCTTCGCGATTCTGAGATTGTTTTCTCGTGACATATTGTACTTCATGTTAGTGGTAAAATTTCTTCGATATACCTTGCGTTTATTTTTGAAAAAAACGCAAATATGGCGAAAATTTTAAAAATTTTGCAATTTTCAAACTTTGAATTTTTTTCCCTTAAAACAGAGAAATATGTCACACAAAATAGTTAAGAAATAACATTTCCCACATGTCTACTTTACATCAGCACAATTTTGGAACCAAAATTTTTCTTTGTTAGGAAATTAGAAGGGTTAAAAGTTGACCAGTGATTTCTCATTTTTACAACAAAATTTACAAAGCCATTTTTTTAGGGACCACCTCACATTTGAAGTCACTTTAACGGGTCTATATGGCAGAAAATACCCAAAAGTGACACCATTATAAAAACTGCACCCCTCAAGGTACTCAAAACTACATTCAAGAAGTTTATTAACCCTTCAGGTGCTTCACAGGAGCTGAAGCAACGTGGATGGAAAAAATTAATATTTAACTTTTTAGCCACAAAAATGATCTTTTACAAACTTTTTTTTATTTTCACAAGGGTAAAAGGAGAAAATGGACAGATAAAGTTGTTGTGCAATTTCTCCTGAGTACGCCAATACCCCATATGTGGGGGAAAACCACTGTTTGGGCACACGGCAGAGCTCGTAAGGGAAGGAGCGCCGTTTGACTTTTTCAAACTAAAATTGGCTGGAGTTGAGATTGGACGCCATGTCGTGTTTGGAGAGCCCCTGATACGCCTAAACAGTGGAAACCCCCCACAAGTGACACCATTTTGGAAACTAGACCCCCTAAGGAACTTATCTAGATCTGTTGTGAGCACTTTGAACCCCAAAGTGTTTCACAAAAGTTTATAATGCCTGGGTGTGAAAAAAAAAAAAAACAATTTTCCACAAAAATGATTTTTTAGTCCCAAATTTTTGATTTTTCCCAAGGAAATTGGACCCCAAAACTTGTTGTCCAATTTGTCCTGAGTACCCTGATACCCCATATGTGGGGGGGGGAACTGTTTGGGCGCACGGCAGGGCTTGGAAAAGAAGCAGTAACGTTTTGGAATGCAAACATTGATGGGGGTCATGTTCCGTTTGTAGTGCCCCAGATGAGCCTAAACAGTGGAAACCCCCCACAAGTGACCCCATTTTGGAAGCTAGACCCCCTAAGGAACTTATCTAGATCTTTGGTGAGCACTTTGAACCCCCAAGTGCTTCACACAAGTTTATAATGCCCGGGCATGAAAATAAAAAATCCTATTTTTTTCCCACAAAAATTATCTCTTAGTCACTAATTGTTTATTTTCCCATAGGTAACAGGAGAAATTGGACCACATAAGTTGTTGTCCAATTTGTCCTGAGTACGCTGATACCCCATATGTGGGGGGGAACCACTGTTTGGGCGCATGGCAGAGCTCGGAATGGAAGGAGCACTATTTGACTTTTTCCAACCAAAATTGGCTGGAATTGAGATTGGACGCCATGTTGCATTTGGAGAGCCCCTGATGTGCCTAAACAGTGGAAACCCCCACAAGTGACCCCATTTGGGAAACTAGACCCCCTAAGGAACTTATCTAGATCTTTGGTGAGCAATTTGAACCCCCAAGTGCTTCACACAAGTTTATAACGTAGAGCCGTAAAATTAAAAAATTATATTTTTTCCACAAAATTGATCTTTTCACCCCAATTTTTATTTTCCCAAGGGAAACAAGACTCCAAAAGTTATTGTGCAATTTGTCCTGAGTGCGCTGATACCCCATATGTGGGGGTAAACCACTGTTTGGGTGCATGGCAGAGTTTGGAAGGGAAGGAGCGCCGTTTGACTTTTTCAACGCAGAATTGGCTGGATGCCATGTCGTGTTTGGAGAGCTCCTGATCTGCCTAAACAGTGGAAACCCCCCACAAATGACACCATTTTGGAAACTAGACCCCTCAAGGAACTTATCTAGATGTGTGGTGAGCACTTTGAACCCCAAAGTGCTTCACAGAAGTTTATAACGTACAGCCGTAAAATAAAAAATTTCTTTTTTTTTTTTTACAAAAATGATTTTTTTAGCCCCCAATATTTTATTTTCACAAGGGTAACAGGAGAAATTGGACCCCAAAAGTTGTTGTCCAATTTGTCCTGAGTATGCTGATACCCAATATGTGGGAGTAAACTACTGTATGGGCGCACGTCGGGGCTCGGAAGGGAAGTAGTGACGTTTTGGATTGCAGACTTTGATGGAATGGTCTGGGGGAGTCATGTCGCATTTGGAGAGCCCCTGATGCGCCTAAACAGTGGAAACCCCCCACAAGTGACCCCATTTTGGAAAATAGACCCCACAAGGAACTTATCTAGATGTGTGGTGAGCACTTTGAACCCCGAAGTGCTTCACAGAAGTTTATAACGTACAGCCGTAAAAATAAAAAATCCTTTTTTTTTTTTACAAAAATGATTTTTTCGCCCCCAATATTTTATTTTCACAAGGGTAACAGGAGAAATTGGACCCCAAAAGTTGTTGTCCAATTTGTCCTGAGTACGCTGATACCCAATATGTGGGAGTAAACTACTGTATGGGCGCACGTCGGGGCTCGGAAGGGAAGTAGTGACGTTTTGGATTGCAGACTTTGATGGAATGGTCTGGGGGCGTCATGTCGCATTTGGAGAACCCCTGATGCGCCTAAACAGTGGAAACATGTCACGCTGTCTAGCGGATGTATAAATATATAATGTCAGTAATCTATCAAGTGGGACAACATACTATATAACATATAAATAGGCAACATTAACATGTATATATAGCATAGTATTACCTGACATAATATCCTGTGGGTCAATACTGAATCCTTTTCACGCTGTGTCTGGCAAGAGGTGGACCGGGGTCTATGCTGACCCTAAACTGGGGTCCTGACTAGTCCCTCTACCTGGAGGTACTGTTAATGGTACAGAGGTCCAGGCCACCAGTGTAAACCCTGTCTCCTATAAATCCCTGAACTCTGTAATCTAGTCCTAAGAAGGACCCTGATTACCACCAAAGGGAATGGACAGGTAAAGGTTAACAAACAGTATAGACAAACGAGACAGACAGGGGATAAAGTAAATACTGTCTTTCATACAACATAAACACACAGAGGGAACACCAAAGGTCTAGGAAATAAACTCTAAGCAAGTTGAGCTTAAAACAACAAAAGAGCTCTTAGCTTAAGTCTTCTCAGCACCGATCCTATTTGCAGTCTGTATGAATGCTTTCACCGGCATCTAACACCCAGACTGGCAGGAATATAAAGGAAACTAATTAGAACATAATCAAAAGCAGCCGGGCGAGGCTGGACCTAGTCTTAGCAAAGAGCTAGGTAAAATTAACTCTCTCATTACCAAACACAAAGAAACAGCAACTCAGCTGTGAGAAGTCAGAATGTGCAATCGCGACGATCTTCATGGCGATGCACCCATGACAGTACCCCCCCTTCTACGAGGGGCCTCCGGACCCTCAGGCCAGGTCTGTCCGGGTAAGTCGAGTGGAAGGTCCGAACCAAACGATCTGCGTTAATCTCAGACGCAGGAACCCACGTCCTCTCCTCAGGACCATATCCCTTCCAATGAACCAAATACTGAAGGGATCGGCGATTCAGATGTGAGTCAATGATTTTCAACACTTGAAATTCTAAGTTACCATTGACCACCACTGGAGGAGGAGGTAGAAGTGACGGTATAACTGGTGCCACGTACCTCTTAAGCAACGATTTGTGGAAGACATTATGGATTTTAAACGTAGGAGGGAGGTCCAGACGAAATGCCACAGGATTAATTATAGAACTGATCCTGTATGGACCGATGAACCTGGGACCCAGTTTCCAAGAGGGAACCTTGAATTTTATATACTTGGTAGACAACCACACCAGATCGTTCACACCTAGGTCCGGACCAGACACTCTCCTCCTATCAGACCTCCGCTTGAAACGGTTCCCCATAGCACTCAGACCATTCAGCACTCCTCTCCCAGCCGACACCACCACTCCTTCCTGCAAGATAGGAACCGGGTCATCCGTCTTTCCGGCCCCTGAGAAATTACAAGATAAGGCATCAGGAAGCAATTTTATTGAGCAGTCATACATGCGATGAGCAGGTAACTCTTGACACCCCTCCTCTGAGAACATCTCCCCAAAGTCCTCCAGAAAAGGAGGCAAGGTCCTAGGCACGACCGCACCGATGACCGTGTTCATGCAGTTATTTTTGCAAAATTCACCCCACTGACTTATCTTTCTGGATTGCCAGTCAATCACTGGGTTATGTTTAGCCAACCAAGGAAGTCCCAACACAATAGGAGTAGGAAGACCCTCCAACACATAACAAGACAACTGTTCTTTATGTATTGCTCCTACTCGCAGGCCTATGTTATGAACAGCTTGTACAAAGCTACCTTGACCGAGAGGTCTGGCGTCAATAGAAAGTATAGGGATCGGTTTGGCCAATACACTCAGTTGCATACCTTGCACCTGGGCAAACCGAGCGTCCACCATATTAGCCCCAGACCCACTATCAAGAAGAACAGAAATCCTCTCAACTCTCGCACCAATCACCACCTCCGCAGGCACGAGAAATTGAGATGGACCTGGGGACGAAATACCTACTCCCAGGTTGTCATCCACCACACAACCTGGGATTAACAGTTTTTCGGTGACTTTTTTGCTCAATGAGGCACGGGAGGGACACCCCCCAACAAAATGTCCCTCTCTCCCGCAGAAGAAACACCTTCTTGTCTTGCGGCGCACCGCTGATTCCCTCCTACAAAATGATGTCCCTCCCAACTGCATAGGTTCCTCAGAACAGACCGGGGGAACCTCAAAATAAGGGACTTTAGTAGTGGGTGGAGTCATAACAGGGGGCGGAGTTACCTCGCACCTCCCCGAAGCCGTCTATCAATACGAATGGCAAGGGCCATAGCAGCCTCCAGTGACGGAGGAGAATCATACTGAGCCAAAACATCTTTTAATTTGTCAGATAACCCTTGACAAAACTGGCTCCTAAAAGCTGGGTCATTCCACTGAGTATCTGTGGCCCATCTACGGAACTCAGAAGAAAATTCCTCCACCGGACGATCTCCCTGCTGTATACTATGTAACTTCGTTTCAGCAAGGGAGACCCGATCCGGGTCATCATACACCAGACCCAGGGCAGCAAAAAATCGATCTATTGACTGGAGGGCCGGGGAGCCCGGAGGAAGAGAGAACGCCCAGGATTGAGGGTCCCCTTGTAAGAGCGAGATGACAATTCCCACCCTCTGTTCCTCACTCCCCGATGACCGAGGCCGTAGCCGGAAGTACAATTTACATGCCTCCCGGAAGGTAAAAAATTTGTCCCGCCCACCAGTGAACCTATCCGGGAGAGCAACCTTAGGTTCAGATCTGATTTGCTCCGGGGGGGACAAAACCTTGGACTTAATGTCCGTAAGCTCCATGGACAACTTCTGCAACTGCAGGGCAAGCTGGGCTACTGGATCCATGGTAGCTGGGGAGAATCTTTAGTTGGGCCGGTGAAAATGTCACGCTGTCTAGCGGATGTATAAATATATAATGTCAGTAATCTATCAAGTGGGACAACATACTATATAACATATAAATAGGCAACATTAACATGTATATATAGCATAGTATTACCTGACATAATATCCTGTGGGTCAATACTGAATCCTTTTCACGCTGTGTCTGGCAAGAGGTGGACCGGGGTCTATGCTGACCCTAAACTGGGGTCCTGACTAGTCCCTCTACCTGGAGGTACTGTTAATGGTACAGAGGTCCAGGCCACCAGCGTAAACCCTGTCTCCTATAAATCCCTGAACTCTGTAATCTAGTCCTAAGAAGGACCCTGATTACCACCAAAGGGAATGGACAGGTAAAGGTTAACAAACAGTATAGACAAACGAGACAGACAGGGGATAAAGTAAATACTGTCTTTCATACAACATAAACACACAGAGGGAACACCAAAGGTCTAGGAAATAAACTCTAAGCAAGTTGAGCTTAAAACAACAAAAGAGCTCTTAGCTTAAGTCTTCTCAGCACCGATCCTATTTGCAGTCTGTATGAATGCTTTCACCGGCATCTAACACCCAGACTGGCAGGAATATAAAGGAAACTAATTAGAACATAATCAAAAGCAGCCGGGCGAGGCTGGACCTAGTCTTAGCAAAGAGCTAGGTAAAATTAACTCTCTCATTACCAAACACAAAGAAACAGCAACTCAGCTGTGAGAAGTCAGAATGTGCAATCGCGACGATCTTCATGGCGATGCACCCATGACAGTACCCCCCTTCTACGAGGGGCCTCCGGACCCTCAGGGCCAGGTCTGTCCGGGTAAGTCGAGTGGAAGGTCCGAACCAAACGATCTGCGTTAATCTCAGACGCAGGAACCCACGTCCTCTCCTCAGGACCATATCCCTTCCAATGAACCAAATACTGAAGGGATCGGCGATTCAGATGTGAGTCAATGATTTTCAACACTTGAAATTCTAAGTTACCATTGACCACCACTGGAGGAGGAGGTAGAAGTGACGGTATAACTGGTGCCACGTACCTCTTAAGCAACGATTTGTGGAAGACATTATGGATTTTAAACGTAGGAGGGAGGTCCAGACGAAATGCCACAGGATTAATTATAGAACTGATCCTGTATGGACCGATGAACCTGGGACCCAGTTTCCAAGAGGGAACCTTGAGTTTTATATACTTGGTAGACAACCACACCAGATCGTTCACACCTAGGTCCGGACCAGACACTCTCCTCCTATCAGACCTCCGCTTGAAACGGTTCCCCATAGCACTCAGACCATTCAGCACTCCTCTCCCAGCCGACACCACCACTCCTTCCTGCAAGATAGGAACCGGGTCATCCGTCTTTCCGGCCCCTGAGAAATTACAAGATAAGGCATCAGGAAGCAATTTTATTGAGCAGTCATACATGCGATGAGCAGGTAACTCTTGACACCCCTCCTCTGAGAACATCTCCCCAAAGTCCTCCAGAAAAGGAGGCAAGGTCCTAGGCACGACCGCACCGATGACCGTGTTCATGCAGTTATTTTTGCAAAATTCACCCCACTGACTTATCTTTCTGGATTGCCAGTCAATCACTGGGTTATGTTTAGCCAACCAAGGAAGTCCCAACACAATAGGAGTAGGAAGACCCTCCAACACATAACAAGACAACTGTTCTTTATGTATTGCTCCTACTCGCAGGCCTATGTTATGAACAGCTTGTACAAAGCTACCTTGACCGAGAGGTCTGGCGTCAATAGAAAGTATAGGGATCGGTTTGGCCAATACACTCAGTTGCATACCTTGCACCTGGGCAAACCGAGCGTCCACCATATTAGCCCCAGACCCACTATCAAGAAGAACAGAAATCCTCTCAACTCTCGCACCAATCACCACCTCCGCAGGCACGAGAAATTGAGATGGACCTGGGGACGAAATACCTACTCCAGGTTGTCATCCACCACACAACCTGGGATTAACAGTTTTTCGGTGACTTTTTTGCTCAATGAGGCACGGGAGGGACACCCCCCAACAAAATGTCCCTCTCTCCCGCAGAAGAAACACCTTCTTGTCTTGCGGCGCACCGCTGATTCCCTCCTACAAAATGATGTCCCTCCCAACTGCATAGGTTCCTCAGAACAGACCGGGGGAACCTCAAAATAAGGGACTTTAGTAGTGGGTGGAATCATAACAGGGGGCGGAGTTACCTCGCACCTCCCCCGAAGCCGTCTATCAATACGAATGGCAAGGGCCATAGCAGCCTCCAGTGACGGAGGAGAATCATACTGAGCCAAAACATCTTTTAATTTGTCAGATAACCCTTGACAAAACTGGCTCCTAAAAGCTGGGTCATTCCACTGAGTATCTGTGGCCCATCTACGGAACTCAGAAGAAAATTCCTCCACCGGACGATCTCCCTGCTGTATACTATGTAACTTCGTTTCAGCAAGGGAGACCCGATCCGGGTCATCATACACCAGACCCAGGGCAGCAAAAAATCGATCTATTGACTGGAGGGCCGGGGAGCCCGGAGGAAGAGAGAACGCCCAGGATTGAGGGTCCCCTTGTAAGAGCGAGATGACAATTCCCACCCTCTGTTCCTCACTCCCGATGACCGAGGCCGTAGCCGGAAGTACAATTTACATGCCTCCCGGAAGGTAAAAAATTTGTCCCGCCCACCAGTGAACCTATCCGGGAGAGCAACCTTAGGTTCAGATCTGATTTGCTCCGGGGGGGACAAAACCTTGGACTTAATGTCCGTAAGCTCCATGGACAACTTCTGCAACTGCAGGGCAAGCTGGGCTACTGGATCCATGGTAGCTGGGGAGAATCTTTAGTTGGGCCGGTGAAAATGTCACGCTGTCTAGCGGATGTATAAATATATAATGTCAGTAATCTATCAAGTGGGACAACATACTATATAACATATAAATAGGCAACATTAACATGTATATATAGCATAGTATTACCTGACATAATATCCTGTGGGTCAATACTGAATCCTTTTCACGCTGTGTCTGGCAAGAGGTGGACCGGGGTCTATGCTGACCCTAAACTGGGGTCCTGACTAGTCCCTCTACCTGGAGGTACTGTTAATGGTACAGAGGTCCAGGCCACCAGCGTAAACCCTGTCTCCTATAAATCCCTGAACTCTGTAATCTAGTCCTAAGAAGGACCCTGATTACCACCAAAGGGAATGGACAGGTAAAGGTTAACAAACAGTATAGACAAACGAGACAGACAGGGGATAAAGTAAATACTGTCTTTCATACAACATAAACACACAGAGGGAACACCAAAGGTCTAGGAAATAAACTCTAAGCAAGTTGAGCTTAAAACAACAAAAGAGCTCTTAGCTTAAGTCTTCTCAGCACCGATCCTATTTGCAGTCTGTATGAATGCTTTCACCGGCATCTAACACCCAGACTGGCAGGAATATAAAGGAAACTAATTAGAACATAATCAAAAGCAGCCGGGCGAGGCTGGACCTAGTCTTAGCAAAGAGCTAGGTAAAATTAACTCTCTCATTACCAAACACAAAGAAACAGCAACTCAGCTGTGAGAAGTCAGAATGTGCAATCGCGACGATCTTCATGGCGATGCACCCATGACAGTACCCCCCTTCTACGAGGGGCCTCCGGACCCTCAGGGCCAGGTCTGTCCGGGTAAGTCGAGTGGAAGGTCCGAACCAAACGATCTGCGTTAATCTCAGACGCAGGAACCCACGTCCTCTCCTCAGGACCATATCCCTTCCAATGAACCAAATACTGAAGGGATCGGCGATTCAGATGTGAGTCAATGATTTTCAACACTTGAAATTCTAAGTTACCATTGACCACCACTGGAGGAGGAGGTAGAAGTGACGGTATAACTGGTGCCACGTACCTCTTAAGCAACGATTTGTGGAAGACATTATGGATTTTAAACGTAGGAGGGAGGTCCAGACGAAATGCCACAGGATTAATTATAGAACTGATCCTGTATGGACCGATGAACCTGGGACCCAGTTTCCAAGAGGGAACCTTGAGTTTTATATACTTGGTAGACAACCACACCAGATCGTTCACACCTAGGTCCGGACCAGACACTCTCCTCCTATCAGACCTCCGCTTGAAACGGTTCCCCATAGCACTCAGACCATTCAGCACTCCTCTCCCAGCCGACACCACCACTCCTTCCTGCAAGATAGGAACCGGGTCATCCGTCTTTCCGGCCCCTGAGAAATTACAAGATAAGGCATCAGGAAGCAATTTTATTGAGCAGTCATACATGCGATGAGCAGGTAACTCTTGACACCCCTCCTCTGAGAACATCTCCCCAAAGTCCTCCAGAAAAGGAGGCAAGGTCCTAGGCACGACCGCACCGATGACCGTGTTCATGCAGTTATTTTTGCAAAATTCACCCCACTGACTTATCTTTCTGGATTGCCAGTCAATCACTGGGTTATGTTTAGCCAACCAAGGAAGTCCCAACACAATAGGAGTAGGAAGACCCTCCAACACATAACAAGACAACTGTTCTTTATGTATTGCTCCTACTCGCAGGCCTATGTTATGAACAGCTTGTACAAAGCTACCTTGACCGAGAGGTCTGGCGTCAATAGAAAGTATAGGGATCGGTTTGGCCAATACACTCAGTTGCATACCTTGCACCTGGGCAAACCGAGCGTCCACCATATTAGCCCCAGACCCACTATCAAGAAGAACAGAAATCCTCTCAACTCTCGCACCAATCACCACCTCCGCAGGCACGAGAAATTGAGATGGACCTGGGGACGAAATACCTACTCCCAGGTTGTCATCCACCACACAACCTGGGATTAACAGTTTTTCGGTGACTTTTTTGCTCAATGAGGCACGGGAGGGACACCCCCCAACAAATGTCCCTCTCTCCCGCAGAAGAAACACCTTCTTGTCTTGCGGCGCACCGCTGATTCCCTCCTACAAAATGATGTCCCTCCCAACTGCATAGGTTCCTCAGAACAGACCGGGGGAACCTCAAAATAAGGGACTTTAGTAGTGGGTGGAGTCATAACAGGGGGCGGAGTTACCTCGCACCTCCCCGAAGCCGTCTATCAATACGAATGGCAAGGGCCATAGCAGCCTCCAGTGACGGAGGAGAATCATACTGAGCCAAAACATCTTTTAATTTGTCAGATAACCCTTGACAAAACTGGCTCCTAAAAGCTGGGTCATTCCACTGAGTATCTGTGGCCCATCTACGGAACTCAGAAGAAAATTCCTCCACCGGACGATCTCCCTGCTGTATACTACGTAACTTCGTTTCAGCAAGGGAGACCCGATCCGGGTCATCATACACCAGACCCAGGGCAGCAAAAAATCGATCTATTGACTGGAGGGCCGGGGAGCCCGGAGGAAGAGAGAACGCCCAGGATTGAGGGTCCCCTTGTAAGAGCGAGATGACAATTCCCACCCTCTGTTCCTCACTCCCCGATGACCGAGGCAGTAGCCGGAAGTACAATTTACATGCCTCCGGAAGGTAAAAAATTTGTCCCGCCCACCAGTGAACCTATCCGGGAGAGCAACCTTAGGTTCAGATCTGATTTGCTCCGGGGGGGGACAAAACCTTGGACTTAATGTCCGTAAGCTCCATGGACAACTTCTGCAACTGCAGGGCAAGCTGGGCTACTGGATCCATGGTAGCTGGGGAGAATCTTTAGTTGGGCCGGTGAAAATGTCACGCTGTCTAGCGGATGTATAAATATATAATGTCAGTAATCTATCAAGTGGGACAACATACTATATAACATATAAATAGGCAACATTAACATGTATATATAGCATAGTATTACCTGACATAATATCCTGTGGGTCAATACTGAATCCTTTTCACGCTGTATCTGGCAAGAGGTGGACCGGGGTCTATGCTGACCCTAAACTGGGGTCCTGACTAGTCCCTCTACCTGGAGGTACTGTTAATGGTACAGAGGTCCAGGCCACCAGCGTAAACCCTGTCTCCTATAAATCCCTGAACTCTGTAATCTAGTCCTAAGAAGGACCCTGATTACCACCAAAGGGAATGGACAGGTAAAGGTTAACAAACAGTATAGACAAACGAGACAGACAGGGGATAAAGTAAATACTGTCTTTCATACAACAAACACACAGAGGGAACACCAAAGGTCTAGGAAATAAACTCTAAGCAAGTTGAGCTTAAAACAACAAAAGAGCTCTTAGCTTAAGTCTTCTCAGCACCGATCCAGTCTGCAGTCTGTATGAATGCTTTCACCGGCATCTAACACCCAGACTGGCAGGAATATAAAGGAAACTAATTAGAACATAATCAAAAGCAGCCGGGCGAGGCTGGACCTAGTCTTAGCAAAGAGCTAGGTAAAATTAACTCTCTCATTACCAAACACAAAGAAACAGCAACTCAGCTGTGAGAAGTCAGAATGTGCAATCGCGACGATCTTCATGGCGATGCACCCATGACAAAACCCCCACAAGTGACCCCATTTTGGAAAATAGACCCCACAAGGAACTTATCTAGGGTGTGTGGTGAGCACTTTGAACCCCGAAGTGCTTCACAGAAGTTTATAACGTACAGCCGTAAAAATAAAAAATCCTTTTTTTTTTTACAAAAATGATTTTTTCGCCCCCAATATTTTATTTTCACAAGGGTAACAGGAGAAATTGGACCCCAAAAGTTGTTGTCCAAATTGTCCTGAGTACGCTGATACCCAATATGTGGGAGAAAACTACTGTATGGGCACACGTCGGGGCTCGGAAGGGAAGTAGTGACGTTTTGGATTGCAGACTTTGATGGAATGGTCTGGGGGCGTCATGTCGCATTTGGAGAGCCCCTGATGCGCCTAAACAGTGGAAACCCCCAAAAGTGACCCCATTTTGGAAAATAGACCCCACAAGGAACTTATCCAGAAGTTTGGTGAGCGCTATGAAGCCCCAAGTACTTCACAGAAGTTTTATAACATACAGCCGTAAAAACAAAAAAATCATTTTTTTTTTTACAAAAATGATTTTGTCGCCCCCAGTTTTTTATTTTCCCAAGGGTAACAGGAGAAATAGGCCAAATTGCACAATAACTCTTGGGGTCCAGAGTATGCTGATACCCCATATGTGGGGTAAACTACTGTTTGGGCGCATGGCAGAGCTCAGAAGTGAAGGAGCACCATTTGACTTTTTCAACGCAGAATTGGCTGGAATTGAGATCAGACGCCATGTCAAATTTCGAGAGCCCCTGATGTGCCTAAACAGCAGAAACCCCCCAATTCTAACTCCAACCCTAACCCCAAACACCAATAACCCTAGTCCCAACCCTAACCACAAACCTAACCCTAACACACCCATAACCCTAATCCCAACCCTAATCCTAACGTTAGCGCCAACCCTAACCCTAATACTAACGTTAGCGCCAACCCTAACCCTAACTTTAGCCGCAACCCTAACCCTAACGGGAAAATGGAAATAAATACATTTTTTTAATTTTATTATTTTTCCCTAACTAAGGGGATGATAAAGGGGGTTTGATTTACTATTTATAGCGGGTTTTTGTGATTGGCAGCTGTCACGCTAAAAGACGCTTTTTATTGCAAAAAATAGTTTTTTGCATCACCACATTTTGAGAGCTATAATTTTTGCATATTTTGGCCCACAGAGTCATGTGAGGTCTTATTTTTTGCGGGACGAGTTGACGTTTTTATTTGTACCATTTTTGAGCACGTGACATTTTTTGATCGCTTTTTATTTCGATTTTTGGGAGGTTAGAATGAACAAAAATCAGCAATTCATGAATTTCTTTTGGGAGAGGCGTTTTATACCGTTCCGCGTGTGGTAAAATTGATAAAGAAGTTTTATTCTTCGGGTCAGTACGATTATGGCGATACCTCATTTATATCATTTTTTTAGGTTTTGGCGCTTTTATAGAATGAAAACAATTTTATATAAAAAATCATTATTTTTGCATCGCTTTATTCTGCGAGCTATAACTTTTTTATTTTTTCGCTCATGATGCTGTGTGATGGCTCGTTTTTTGCGGGACAAGATGACGTTTTCAGTGGTACCATGTTTATTTATATCGGTCTTTTTGATCGCGTGTTATTTCACTTTTTGTTCGGCGGTATGATGATAAAGCATTGATTTTTTGCTTCGTTTTTTTTTTTTTTTTAAGGGGTTCACTAAAGGGGTTAACTAGTGGGACAGTTTTATAGGGGGGTCGTTACGGACGCGGCGATACCAAATATGTGTACTTTTATTGTTTTGTTTTTTTATTTACAGGAAAAAATGAATTTATTGGGGAATATTTTTTTTTTTTTTATGATTTTTTTTTACACTTTTTATTTTACTTTTTTTACTTTTTTACTTTGTCCCAGGGTGGGACATCACATTATTTTATCAGATCGCTGGTGTGACAGTGTGCACAGCACTCTGTCACACCAGCGATCGCTCTGGCATCGCTGCAGGCTTCTCAGTGCCTGCTCTCAGCAGGCACTGAGGAAGCCGCCTCCCTGCAGGACCCCGGCGCCATCTTGGATCCGGGGACCTGGAGGGAGGACGGACCCTCGGAACAGCGCGACACATCGCGCTGCTCTGAGGGTCTCAGGGGAGCGCGCAGGGAGCCCCCTGCCTGCGCGATCCTCCTCTGTGCCCCGGGTACACCGCGATCATGTTTGATCGCGGTGTGCCAGGGATTAATGTGCCGGGAGCGGTCCGTGACCGCTCCTGACACACAGTCACGGGTGTCAGCTGTGATAATCAGCTGACACCCGGCGGCGATCAGCTGCGCTCCCCCCGGGAGCGCAGCTGATCGCCCATGACGTACTATTCCGTCCATGGGAATTAGGTCCAGGGTCACATGGACGGAATAGTACGTCTGATGGCAGAGAGGGGTTAAACTAGAACAATGTGGGAAGGGAAGCAAAATGCCTGCAAAAGCCATACACCTGACAAATACTATTGAGAATTCTGCTATTAGAAGTGAAGGGGAAGAACAAAGACAAAAAAATCTACATAATAAAAAAATTGGAGAAAGAGAAACCAATCACAAACTAAAATGTTTCTATACAAATGCACAAAGCATGGGCAACAAACAAGGAGAATTGGAACTACTAACGCAGGAGAAGTATCATTGGAATCACTGAGACTTGGTGGGACGATACACATGATTGGAATACAAGGCTAGAAGGATACAACTTATTTGCAAGAAACAGACTTGATAAACGAAGAGGTGTCGCATTGTATGTTAGAAAAGCGTATATCTGCACAGAGATTGACGCTTCAGAGACTGGGAGTTCTGTGGAAACTGGGTAAAAATACAAGGACAGGACAATGGAAAGGACACCATTGTAGGCATTTACTGCAGGCCACCTATGCAAGCTGAAGATATGGATGAACTCTTTATGCATCAAATGGCCAAGTTCTCCAAAAAATATGACATAGTGGTCATGGGAGATTTTAACTATCCAGACATTTGTGGGAATCTCTCTAGGCAAAACTAACAGGTCAAGGAAATTCTTATCCTCTCTTGCTGACAACTTTATCTTCCAAAAGGTAGGGGAGAAAACAAGGGGATCTTCTACCTTGGATCTAATCCTTATAAACAGTGAAGAAATGGTTGAGGAGGTAAGAGTGGCTGGTACCCTAGGAGGTAGTGACCATGCTATTTTAGAATTTTGGATAACAAGAGGAGGAAGACCTGTGAAGACTCAGACGTCAAGGTTAGATTTCAGAAAGGCAGGTTTTAAGGGACTCAGAAAGAGAATTGGAGGGATCCAATGGCTGGATATCCTTAAGGACAAAAATGTCCAGGAAGGATGGAAAATCTTGAAAAATGAGATTCTCAAAGCACAATTGTTAACAATTCCGAAAAGAGGGAAGAATGGGAAGCATTTAAGGAAACCAGGATGGATGAATACAGAACTTAAACACATACTAAAAAGGAAGAAAGAAATGTTTATCAAATGGAAAGAGGGAGGCATATCTAAAGAAGAATATAATGCCGTCTGCAGAACCTGCAGGGCACAAATCAGATTATCTAAAGCTGACAATGAATTAAGGCTTGCAAGTGACATCAAAAGCAACAAAAAAGGATTTTGGGGATACGTCAAAAGTAAAAGAAAAGCCAAAGATGCTATAGGATTTTTACAGGATGAAAATGATGAAATGGTAAGACAGGATGTTGAGAAGGCTGAACTGTTAAATTCCTATTTTGCATCTGTTTTCTCTCAGAAAGGAAATGTAACATCAACTGATCTTCACTGTCTTATTAAAGGAATAGAAGAATCCAGGATATCTATAAACAGAAAGACAGTGAGGAAACACTTAGCTAACCTAAATGAATTCAAGTCTCCAGGTCCAGACCAGAGTACTGAAGGAGATAGCAGAAGAAATTCTTGAACCACTGTCCATAATCTTTGAAAATTCTTGGAGAACAGGAGAAGTACCAGAAGACTGGAGAAGAGCAAATGTTGTTCCTATCTTCAAAAAAGGGAAGAAGGTGGACCCAGGGAACTACAGGCCAGTGAGTCTGACTTCTATACCAGGAAAGATCTTTGAACAAATTATTAAAGAACATGTATGCAAGTACCTGGATAAGAATGAAGTGATTAAACAGAGCTAGAGATGATTCAAAAAGATATAAATAAACTGGAGCAGTGGGCAGCAACTAACAGAATGGATTTTAACAGGGAAAATGCAAAGTACTACATCTGGGCAATAAAAATGAAAAAAGCATATACAAAATGGGAGGAATAGGGCTAAGTAACAGCACATGTGAAAAAGACTTGGGTATACTAATTGATCACAGACTGAACATGAGTCAACAGTGTGATGCAGCAGCAAAAAAGGCAAATGCAATTCTAGGATGTATCAACAGAAGCATACAGTCTAGATCATGTGAGGTCATTATTGCCCTCTACTCCTCTTTGGTCAGACCTCATCTGGAATACTGTGTCCAGTTTTGGGCACCACATTTCAAAAAAGACATTAACAAACTGGAGCAAGTTCAGAGAAGAGCCACCAGAATGGTGACCGGTCTGTAAACCATGTTCTATGAGGAACGGTTGCAGGATTTGGGAATGTTTAGCTTGCAAAAAAGAAGACTGAGAGGAGACTTAATAGCTGTCTACAAATATCTCAAGGGCTGTCACATTGTAGAAGGATCATCTTTATTCTCATTTGCACAAGGAAAGACTAGAAGCAATGGGATGAAACTGAATGGGAGGAGACACAGATTAGATATTAGAAAAAACTTTTTGACAGTTAGGGTAATCAATGAGTGGAACAGGCTGCCACGAGAGGTGGTGAGATCTCCTTCAATGGAAGTCTTCAAACAGAGGCTGGACAGACATCTGTCTGGGATGATTTAGAGAATCCTGCTTTGAGCAGGGGGTTGGACCAGATGGCCCAGGAGGTCCCTTCCAACTCTACTATTCTATGATTCTAGTTTCCCCGAAAAGGAAGTTCAGACGGAGGTTCCAAGTGAATCCACATTAGAAGCAGTTCAGAATCCAGAATTGCCTCAACTACCAGCGGTGTATGAAGATTTCTTGGATGTCTGTGACAAGAAGGGAGCGGATACACTTCCCCCGCATCGACCATACGACTGCCCAATAGAACTACTCCCGGGGGCGGCTATATCGTTTGGAACTATCTACCCTTTAGCGGGTCCTGAACTGAAGGCTCTCAAATAATTTATTGATGAAAATCTAAGCAAAAAATTCATTCGTCCATCATCCTCGCCCGCTGGAGCCCCTATATTCTTTGTTAAAAAGAAGGATGGAACATTACGGTCCAGTAGTGGACTACAGGGAGCTTAATAAAGTCACGGTAAAAAATCGTTATCCTCTACTGTTGATCCCAGAACTCCTAGAAAGAGTACAAAGTGCGAAGATCTTCACTAAGTTAGATTTACGTGGGGCATACAATTTAGTACGTATAAAGCCTGGGGATGAATGGAAGACGGCTTTTCGTACCCGATACGGACACTTTGAAAGTCTAGTGATGCCTTTCGGACTCGCTAATGCTCCAGCTACCTTCCAGCACCTGGCAAATTATATTTTCCGAGACCTGTTGGATCAGTTCATGGTCGTTTATCTAGATGACATCCTGATCTTTTCAAACTCTATGGAGGAACATCAGACGCACGTAAGACAAGTGCTACAACGGGTAAGGGAGAATTCGCTATATATTAAATTAGAAAAATGTGAATTCCATCGAGAAGAGATTCAGTTCTTGGGATACGTCATTTCACCTCAAGGATTACAGATGGATGCTAAGAAAACGCAAGCTATCACCGAGTGGCCTATCCCTAAAAATGTGAAAGAAGTTGAGCGTTTTGTGGGGTTCGCCAACTTTTACAGACGTTTTATTAAGAATTTTTCAGAAATTGTGCTACCCATCACACAACTAACAAAAAAAGGAGCAAAATTCATCTGGACACCCCAAGCGCAAGAAGCGTTCTCTCGTTTAAAAAGGAAATTCACAACGGCTCCCATATTACGCCATCCTGACCCTGAATTGGCTTTTATCATTGAGGTGGATGCTTCAGACTGTGCGGTTGGCGCTATCCTCTCTCAGAGGACAGGGGAAAAGAAGTTGCTGCATCCATGTGCATTTTTCTCACAACGTATGTATGTAGCCGAAAAGAACTATGACGTGGGAAATAAAGAATTGCTCGCCATCATATCAACATTCAAAGAGTGGAGACATCATCTCCAAGGGGCTGCACAGCAAATTTTGGTGTTGACCGATCATCGCAATCTAGAGTTTATCAGGTCTGTAAAATGCCTCTCTCCTCGGCAGACTCGTTGGAGTCGGTTTTTGAATCAATTCAATTTTGTAATTTCATATCGACCAGGCTCCCGTAACAAGAAAGCAGACACATTATCCCGAATGTTTTCAAGCGAGGCTAACCTTGTAACACCCAAACCCATTGTGGCAAGTACTAAGATCTTGGGAGCAATACATGATGGAGATTTGCTGGAAGATTTGAAGGCAGCATACGAAACAGACTCGTTTCTATCACATCCATCAGGGGACGTGCATCTGTTTTTTAAAAATCAAGTATGGACTGATGGTCGACGACTATATGTACCAGAAACAGCTCGGTTAAGAGTCCTACAACTAGTGCACGATTCTAAAATTGCAGGACACAAAGGGACACAGAAAATGCAGGAGTTTTTGTCACGTTTCTTTTGGTGGCCGAACTTTCAAGAAGACGTGAAGAAGTACGTTAATTCCTGTGACATCTGTGCCAGATATAAGACTCCACGTGCATCCCCTATGGGACTATTGCAGCCTCTCGCCATCCCAACACGACCGTGGGGATTAATTTCAATGGACTTTATTGTGGATCTACCAGAGTCCAAGGGAAAGACATCCATTCTGGTAGTAGTGGATCGACTTACAAAAGCAGCGCATTTCATCCCGTGTTCAGATCTACCTTCAGCAAAAGATACAGCTGATCTGATAATTTGCAATGTTTTTCGCCTCCACGGAGTGCCGGATGAAGTCGTTTCAGATCGAGGTGTGCAATTTACATCTAAATTTTGGCGCAGTTTATGCTCAGCACTAGACATCAAAGTACGATTGTCAACCGCTTACCATCCGCAATCTAACGGCCAGATAGAACGTACAAATCAGACGCTGGAGCAGTATCTTTGTTGTTATATTTGCCATCTGCAAGACGACTGGGTGGATCTGCTGCCATTTGCGGAATTTTCATATAATAATTCACAGAATGCCTCTACGAAACAGACGCCATTTTTTGCAAATCTGGGATATCACCCAAACATCCTTCCCAAAAATCCTGTGGCACCATTAATACCAGCAGTCGCAGAAAGAATCTCTCTGCTACAGCAAAATCTGAATGTTCTGAAAGACACTCTAAAGGAAGCTCAGGAGAAATATAAAAAAGCGGCCGACAGGTATAGGAGACCCACTCCCACGTTTAGGATTGGAGATCGAGTGTGGTTATCCACTAAGAATTTGAAATTGAAGATTCCTTCTCCTAAATTAGGACAAAAGTTTGTGGGATCATACAAAATCAGTAAGATTGTGAGTCCATTGGCCGTACGTCTACAGCTACCAACATCAATGAAGATTCATCCTGTTTTTCATGTGTCGTTGTTGAAAGCCGCCACAGCCAATCCATTTCCAGAACGATCCCCTCCGCCTCCTGATGCAATTGAAGTGGACGGTCAGGAGCAGTTTGTGGTGGAAAAGATCTTGGATTCCCGAATACACAGAAATTGTTTACAATATTTAATCAAATGGCAGGGTTACGACACGGAGGAAAATTCATGGGAACCAGTAAGCAACGTCAATGCTCCTCGTTTGATTAGACAATTTCACCAGCGGTATCCTGCAAAACCTGGGCAAGCTGCGTCCAGAGACCGCCGTTAAGAGGGGAGTATTGTTAGGATTTGAACCTGTGAAGCATGGCTTGCTTGTCTGTTCCTTTGCTGTGGAGCTATTCGGGACTTGAATAACTTCAGCCTGAAACCATATGAACTTCGTCTGGGATAGAGATCATCACCTGCCCTGCTGATTGTTCCCGCCCTGATTGAGACTGATTGGATAGAGATCATCACCTGCCCTGCTGATTGTTCTCACCCTGATTGAGACTGATTGGATAGAGATCATCACCTGCCCTGCTGATTGTTCTCGCACTGATTGAGACTGATTGGATAGAGATCATCACCTGCCCTGCTGATTGTTCTCGCCCTGAATGAGACTGATTGGATAGAGATCATCACCTGCCCTGCTGATTGTTCCCGCCCTGATTGAGACTGATTGGATAGAGATCATCACCTGCCCTGCTGATTGTTCTCGCCCTGATTAAGTCTGATTGGACCTGCTATATATACCTGGCCCTGTGCAGCTTCCTGTTGCTGAGTATATTGTGGTGCTCAGTCTAACTGAGTAAAGCATTATCTGAGCTCCTGATCTGGAAGGTGTTCTGCTGGCGCCTTCCTGTCTCTTGTGGAAACCTGCTGTTCCTACCTCGAACGTCTATCACCTAAACGGACTTGGTGCTTGTGTGTGATCTCGGCCGGCCCGTGCTCGGGCGGGCTCCCGCATCTGCCGACATAGTGAACTACCACCACCATATACTGCACTTCCAGAAGTCTTTCCACGGTCCGGTCAACTGCACACTTCTGCTCCGGCCACTGACCTCCAGTCCAGTATCGCCAGTAACGTGACAACTATATACAATGACTGATGAGCACTATATACAGTGACTGATGAGCACTATATACTGAGACTGATGAGCACTATATACTGAGACTGATGAGCACTATATACAGTGACTGATGGGCACTATATACATGTGACTGATGGCACTATAACTGTGACTGATGGGCACTATATACTGTGACTGATGGCACTATATACAGTGACTGATGGCACTATATACTGTGACTGATGGGCACTATTACTGGACTGATGAGCACTATATACGTGACTGATGAGCACTATATACGTGACTGATGGCACTATATACTGAGACTGATAGCACTATATACTGTGACTGATGGGCACTATATACTGTGACTGATGGAGCACTATATACTGTGACTGATGGACACTATATACTGTGACTGATGGGCACTATATACTGTGACTGATGAGCACTATATACAGTGACTGATGAGCACTATATACAGTGACTGATGAGCACTATATACTGAGCTGATGAGCACTATATACAGTGACTGATGGGCACTATATACTGTGACTGATGGCACTATATACAGTGACTGATGGGCACTATATACGTGACTGATGGGCACTATTACTGTGACTGATGAGCACTATATACGTGACTGATGAGCACTATATACGTGACTGATGGCACTATATACTGTGACTGATGGCACTATATACAGTGACTGATGGGCACTATATACGTGACTGATGGGCACTATATACAGTGACTGATGGGCATATATACAGTGACTGATGGCACTATATACTGTGACTGATGGCACTATATACAGTGACTGATGGCACTATACAGTGCTGATGGCACTATATACTGAGACTGATGGGCACTAATACTGAGACTATGAGCACTATATACAGTGACTGATGAGCATATATACGTGACTGATGGGCACTATATACTGTGACTGATGGAGCACTATATACAGTGACTGATGGGCACTATATACAGTGACTGATGGCACTATATACAGTGACTGATGGGCACTATATACAGTGACTGATGGGCACACTATATACGTGACTGATGGGCACTATATACTGTGACTGATGAGCACTATATACTGTGATGGGCACTATATACAGTGACTGATGGGCACTATATACAGTGACTGATGGGCACTATATACAGTGACTGATGGGCACTATATACTGTGACTGATGGGCACTATATACAGTGACTGATGGGCACTATATACAGTGACTGATGGGCACTATATACTGTGACTGATGGGCACTATTATACTGTGACTGATGGCACTATATACAGTGACTGATGAGCACTATATACAGTGACTGATGAGCACTATATACTGTGCTGATGAGCACTATATACTGTGACTGATGGGCACTATATACTGTGACTGATGGACACTATATACTGTGACTGATGGCACTATATACTGTGACTGATGGGCACTATATACTGTGACTGATGAGCACTATATACAGTGACTGATGAGCACTATATACAGTGACTGATGAGCACTATATACTGAGCCTGATGGGCACTATATACAGTGACTGATGGGCTCTATATACTGTGACTGATGAGCACTATATACAGTGACTGATGGGTACTATATACAGTGACTGATGGGCACTATTTACTGTGACTGATGAGCACTATATACTGTGACTGATGGCACTATATACTGAGACTGATTAGCACTATATACTGAGATGATGAGCACTATATACAGTGACTGATGAGCGCTATATACTGAGCTGATGGGCATATATACTGTGACTGATGAACATTATATACGTGAATGATGAGCACTAATACTGTGACTGATGAACTTATATACAGTGACTGATGAGCACTATATACAGTGACTGATGGCCAACTGAGACTGATGAGCATATATACTGAGACTGATGGGCACTATATACAGTGACTGATGAGCGCTATATACTGAGCCTGATGGGCACTATATACTGTGACTGATGAACATTATATACTGTGACTGATGAGCACTATATACAGTGACTGATGAGCACTATATACAGTGACTGATGGGCACTATATACAGTGACTGATGGGCACTATATACTGTGACTGATGGGCACTATATACTGTGACTGATGAGCACTATTTACAGTGATGATGGGCACTATATACAGTGACTGATGGGCTCTATATACTGTGACTGATGAGCACTATATACTGTGACTGATGAGCACTATATACTGTGACTGATGAGCACTTATACGTGACTGATGGCACTATATACGTGACTGATGGGCACTATATACAGTGACTGATGAGACTATTTTATATACTGTGACTGAGCACTATATACAGTGACTGATGGGCACTATATACTGTGACTGATGAGCACTATATACTGACACTGATGAGCACTATATACTGAGATTGATAAGCACTATATACTGTGACTAATGGGCACTATATACTGTGACTGATGAGCACTATATACAGTGACTGATGAGCACTATATACTGAGCCTGATGAGCACTATATACAGTGACTGATGGGCACTATATACTGTGACTGTGGGCACTATATACAGTGACTGATGACCTCTATATACTGTGACTGATGACCTCTATATACAGTGACTGATGAGCACTATATACTGTGACTGATGGGCACTATACACAGTGACTGATGGGCACTATATACTGAGACTGATGAGCTCTATATACTGTGACTGATGGGCACTATATACTGTGACTGATGAGCACTATATACAGTGACTGATGAGCACTATATACTGTGACTGATGGGCACTATATACTGTGACTGATGAGCACTATATACTGTGACTGATGGGCACTATATACAGTGACTGATGAGTACTATATACTGTGACAAATCCAAAGAAAAAAGAAGGGGTCTCCAGCACCAAAATTAGTGAAAAAAAATAAAACTCACATTTATTAGGAAGGTTTTAAGAACATATTAATAAGCCACCATGACAGGCAAGGCTGCCTTACGCGTTTCAGACAGATATTACATGTCCTTAGTCATAGGTATATCTTATCAAAACTAGGAAGCTTAAATAAATGAATACCAGAAAAAGGAAGAAAAAAGGAATAGTGCAAAAAATTGCGCACACCCCAATAATGAAATAATGAAGAATGTACAAAAATATAAATTTTATTGAGACAAAAGACCAGAGTACAGACAATTATAAAACATAATAAAAATACAGACAAAAACACCCCTGAGTCCATAAATGTGTGGGACCAATATAGAGTATCCCCTAATGCAGATGGAATATATGGTGCGCAACAATAATCATAGTATGATAAACAAAAATACAAATATCAGTGTAATAAACTGGAGCAAAAAGCAATCACAACACCGCAAATAATGCAGTTATAATAACATAGACAGCACGGTATATAATAAACCTAAATGGCCGTATGGATGAAATAATGTCATCCTAATGAGATTATATATGCTCAGCGCTGTGTAAGCTGGAGTGAAAAGATGAAGCAAAACATCACAAATATGATGACAAATGAGAAAAGACATAGTATGGGCAAGGTGTTTAATCACACCCAAAATTGCCCATATAGTGTGAACTGCCTCAATGGAGGCCAAGCAGCATCAAGAAAAAGGTAACGTTACCAATAGCTCCAAGAAGCACCAGGAATGGTAAAAGAATAACGCAAGGGGAAGGGTCCCGGGACCAGGGGTGAAAGAGCCCCACGCGTATCGCTGCACCCGCAGCTTCGTCAGGGGAAGGGTGAGCAGTGTACTAACTGCGGTCTTTAAATAGTTTGTTAATGGACGCACAATGAGTCCCATGACAGGAAATGTCCTGCTGTGAGGACCCGGAAGTCACAGCCAGTTCAGAGAGGTCAAAGATGGCGTCAGAGATCACATGACGCCTGTGTGAAGCCACACTCCAAATGACAATACATGCGCCTGCGCAAAAAACAGCGGTAATGTCAATAGACAATGCATAGAAGTATGCAAATGTCTAATGGTCATGACAGGACTAAAATAATGACAACCGATATCATTTAGTGACCAATAGGAATGTGTATCCACAGACACACATAGGTATCAGAGATAAATGATTGCACAGCGGACACAATATATACAAAGCAAGGCGACTGGAGTGTATATCGGCAAATAAAGATGGAAAACATAATAAACGGCGACTAGTATCATTTAAAGACCCGTAGAACTATATATCCACCAGTGTATCGAAGTCAGTGGACACAATGTGTAATTACACACAAAATGAAAGAACTGGATATATGAATCAGCGAATTAATATTTTATATAGAGTAGTAAGCAAAATGAGTAATCAATGTTAATGTCTGAGAATAAGATCGCACGATATAATAATCGATAAAGTATGAAATACATTGAGTTCAAAGGTCCATATCCTCAAGTCTAACCAAATCTGGACAAAATAAAATTATATGCCGATAAGGAAAGGGAGAAAAAAAAAAAAAAGGGGGGGGGGGAAAGGAGGGTTGGGATAATATCAAGAGAGACGACCCAGGGGCAACCACATCATATGATCCAAAACATTGTCCAACACTCAGCAGGATATCATCCAAGAAAGCCAGTAAAGAGTAGATCTTCGTGTAGGCCCAACGGGGAGGTACTTCGTAAGTTATAAATCCAGCGTGATTCTCACCCCTTCCATTTCCAGTGATTTTCTGCAAACCAAAAAAAACGAGTGTTATGGGTATTACCACCATGTTGGCTTAAGAAATGGGATGCCACCGGGGTGAGCATACGACCCTTTTTCTCTTCTGATGCTGCTAAATGTATGGTTGACAGATGCTTCTGAGCTCTTTTTCTCAATTCTTGAGACGTTTGGCCAACATAGATTTTATGGCATGGGCAAATAATTTCATAAACAACATTTTTGGTTTTGCAATTAATATATGATTTTAAAGAATGTAATTTGTTATCCAGAGCGTTGACAAAAACATTTTGGTGCTAGGCATAAAGGAGCAAACGTTACACTCCCCACATGGGAAGGACCCATGGAGACGTACTGTATGCCTCTATTTAACCCCTCTCTGACATTAGACGTACTATCCCGTCCATAAAACCCGTGCCATTCTGACCATGGACGGGATAGTACGTCATAGGCGATTAGCTGCGCTCCCGGAGGGAGCGCAGCTAATCGCCGCCGGGTGTCAGCTGATTATCACAGCTGACACCCGTGACTGTGTGTCAGGAGCGGTCACGGACCGCTCCCGGCACATTAACCCCTTGCACACCGCGATCAAACATGATCGCGGTGTACTGGGGGCACAGGGGAGGATCGCGCAGGGTGGGGGCTCCCTGCGCGCCCCCCTGAGACCCTCAGAGCAGCGCGATGTGATCGCGCTGCTCTGAGGGCTTTCTCCCTCCCAGGACCCGGATCCAAGATGGCGCTGGGGTCCTGGAGGGAGGCGGCTTCCTCAGTGCCTGCCGAGAGCAGGCATGAGGAAGCGTCCTGCACTGCCTGTCACATCGCTGGTGTGACAGAGTGCTGTGCACACTGTCACACCAGCGATCTGATGAAATACAGTGATGTCCCACCCTGGGACAAAGTAAAAAAGTAAAAAAAAGTAAAAATAAACATGTGTAAAAAAAAAATCCAAAAAAAAAAAAATATTCCCCAATAAATTCATTACTTATTGTAAATAAAAAAAATAAAACAATAAAAGTACACATATATGGTATCGCCGCGTCCGTAACGACCCCCCCTATAAAACTGTCCCACTAGTTAACCCCTTTTGTGAACCCCTTAAAAAATAAAAAATAAAAATAAGCAAAAAATCAGTGCTTTATCATCATACCGCTGAACAAAAAGTGGAATAACACTCGATCAAAAAGACGGATATAAATAAACATGGACCGCTGAAAACGTCATCTTGTCCCGCAAAAAACGAGCCAGTCACACAGCATCATCAGCAAAAAAATAAAAAAGTTATAGCTCGCAGAATAAAGCGATGCAAAAATAATTATTTTTTATATAAAATTGTTTTTATTCTATAAAAGCGCCAAAACATAAAAAAATTATATAAATGAGGTATCGCCATAATCGTACTGACCCGAAGAATAAAACTGCTTTATCAATTTTACCACACGCGGAACAATAAAAACGCCTCCCCCAAAAGAAATTCATGAATTGCTGATTTTTGTTCATTCTAACCTCCCAAAAATCGAAATAAAAAGCGATCAAAAAAATGTCACCTGCTCAAAAATGGTACAAATAAAAGCGTCACCTCGTCCCGCAAAAAAAAGACCTCACATGACTCTGTGGGCCAAAATATGCAAAAATTATAGCTCTCAAAATGTGGCGATGCAAAAAACTACTTTTTGCAATAAAAAGCGTATTTTAGCGTGACAGCTGCCAATCATAAAAACCGCTATAAATAGTAAATCAAACCCCCCTTTATCACCCCCTTAGTTAGGGAAAAATAATAAAATAAAAAAATGTATTTATTTCCATTTTCCCATTAGTAGGTTAGGGTTTCGGCTAAAGTTAGGGTTAGGGTTGGCGCTAAAGTTAGGATTAGGGTTAGAGTTAGGATTAGGGTTGGGATTAGGGTTGGGACTAGGGTTAGGGGTGTGTTGGGGTTAGGGTTGGAGTTAGAATTGGGGGGTTTCCGCTGTTTAGGCACACCAGGGGCTCTCCAAATGTGACATGGCGTCTGATCTCCATTCCAGCCAATTCTGCGTTGAAAAAGTCAAACGGTGTTCCTTCACTTCTGAGCTCTGCCATGCGTCCAAACAGTAGTTTATCCCCACATATGGGGTATCAGCGTACTCTGGACCCCAAGAGTTATTGTGAAATTTGTCCTATTTCTTCTGTTACCCTTGGGAAAATAAAAAACTGGGGGCGAAAATATTATTTTTGTAAAAAAAATAAGATTTTTTTTGTTTTTTACGGCTGTACATTATAAACTTCTGTGAAGCACTTGGGGCTTCATAGCGCTCACCACACATCTAAATAAGTTCCTTGTGGGGTCTATTTTCCAAAATGGGGTCACTTGTTGGGGATTTCCACTGTTTAGGCGCATCAGGGGCTCTCCAAATGCGACATGACGCCCCCAGACCATTCCATCAAAGTCTGCAATCCAAAACGTCACTACTTCCCTTTCCGAGCCCTGACATGCGCCCATACAGTAGTTTTCTCCCACATATTGGGTATCAGCGTACTCAGGACAAATTGGACAACAACTTTTGGGGTCCAATTTCTCCTGTTACCCTTGTGAAAATAAAATATTGGGGGCGAAAAAATCATTTTTGTAAAAAAAAAAAGGATTTTTTATTTTTACGGCTGTGCGTTATAAACTTCTGTGAAGCACTTCGGGGTTCAAAGTGCTCACCACACATCTAGATAAGTTCCTTGTGGGGTCTATTTTCCAAAATGGGGTCACTTGTGGGGGGTTTCCACTGTGTAGGCGTATCAGGGGCTCTCCAAATGCGACATGACGCCCCCAGACCATTCCATCAAAGTCTGCAATCCAAAACGTCACTACTTCCCTTCCGAGCCCTGACGTGCACCCATACAGTAGTTTTCTCCTACATATTGGGTATCAGCGTACTCAGGACAAATTGGACAACAACTTTTGGGTTCCAATTTCTTCTGTTACCCTTGTGAAAATAAAATATTGGGGGCGAAAAAATCATTTTTGTAAATAAAAAAAAAGGATTTTTTATTTTAAGGCTGTACGTTATAAACTTTAGTGAAACACCTGGGGGTTCAAAGTTCTCACCACACATCTAGATAAGTTCCTTGAGGGGTCTAGTTTCCAAAATGGTGTCATTTGTGGGGGGTTTCCACTGTTTAGGCAGATCAGGAGCTCTCCAAACACGACATGGCGTCCAGCCAATTCTGCGTTGAAAAAGTGAGACGGCGCTCCTTACCTTCCAAACTCTGCCATGCACCCAAACAGTGGTATACCCCCACATATGGGGTATCAGTGTACTCAGGACAAATTGCACAAGAACTTTTGGAGTCTTGTTACCCTTGGAAAAATAAAAATTCGGGTGAAAAGATCATTTTTGTGGAAAAAATATGATTTTTAAATTTTACGGCACTACGTTATAAACTTGTGTGAAGCACTTGAGGGTTCAAATTGCTCACCAAAGATCTAGATAAGTTCCTTAGGGGGTCTAGTTTCCCAAATGGGTCATTTTTGGGGGGTTTCCACTGTTTAGGCACATCAGGGGCTCTCCAAATGCAACATGGCATCCAATCTCAATTCCAGCCAATTTTGGTTGGAAAAAGTCAAATGGTGCTCCTTCCCTTCCGAGCTCTGCCGTGCGCCCAAACAGTGGTTCCCCCCCACATATGGGGCATCAGCGTACTCAGGACAAATTGGACAACAACTTATGTGGTCCAATTTCTCCTGATACCCTTGGGAAAATAAAAAATTAGTGACTAAAAGATAATTTTTGTGGGAAAAAAATAGGATTTTTTATTTTCATGCCCGGGCATTATAAACTTGTGTGAAGCACTTGGGGGTTCAAAGTGCTCACCAAAGATCTAGATAAGTTCCTTAGGGGGTCTAGTTTCCAAAATGGGGTCACTTGTGGGGGATTTCCACTGTTTAGGCTCATCTGGGGCACTGCAAACGGAACATGACCCCCATCAACGTCTGCATTCCAAAACGTTACTACTTCCTTTCCAAGCCCTGCCGTGCGCCCAAACAGTTTTCCACCCCCACATATGGGGTATCAGCGTACTCAGGACAAATTGGACAACAACTTTTGGGGTCCAATTTCCTTGGGAAAATTCAAAAATTTAGGACTAAAAAATCATTTTTGTGGATTTTTTTTTTTTTTTTTTCACACCCAGGCATTATAAACTTTTGTGAAACACTTGGGGGTTCAAAGTGCTCACAACAGATCTAGATAAGTACCTTAGGGGGTCTAGTTTCCAAAATGGTGTCACTTGTGGGGGGTTTCCACTGTTTAGGCGCATCAGAGGTTCTCCAAGCGCGACATGGCGTCCAAACTCAACTCCAGCCAATTTTAGTTTGAAAAAGTCAAACGGCGCTCCTTCCCTTACGAGCTCTGCCGTGTGCCCAAACAGTGGTTTTCCCCCACATATGGGGTATTGGCGTACTCAGGAGAAATTGCACAACAACTTTATCTGCCCACTTTCTCCTTTTACCCTTGTGAAAATAAAAAAACGTTTGTAAAAGATCATTTTTGTGGCTAAAAAGTTAAATATTCATTTTTTCCTTCCACGTTGCTTTAGTTCCTGTGAAGCACCTGAAGGGTTAATAAACTTCTTGAATGTGGTTTTGAGTACCTTGAGGGGTGCAGTTTTTAGAATGGTGTCACTTTTGGGTATTTTCTGTCATGTAGACCCCTCAAAGTGACTTCAAATGTGAGGTGGTCCCTAAAAAAAATGGCTTTGTAAATTTTGTTGTAAAAATGAGAAATCGCTGGTCAACTTTTAACCCTTATAACTTCCTAACAAAAAAAAAATGTTGATTCCAAAATTGTGCTGATGTAAAGTAGACATGTGGGAAATGTTATTTCTTAACTATTTTGTGTTACATATTTCTCTGTTTTAAGGGAATAAAAATTCAAAGTTTGAAAATTGCTAAATTTTCAAAATTTTCGCCATATTTGCGTTTTTTTTCAAAAATAAACGCAAGTTATATGGAAGAAATTTTACCACTAACATGAAGTACAATATGTCACGAGAAAACAATCTCAGAATCGCGAAGATCCGTTGAAGCGTTCCGGAGTTATAACCTCATAAAGAGACAGTGGTCAGAATTGTAAAAATTGTCCCGGTCATTAAAGTGCAAACCACCCTTGGGGGTGAAGGGGTTAATCTAATGGTTGGACGGACAAAATGACTATTAGTCAGAATGTCCCGGAAATTGGGTGCTCTCCTTGCTGTAATCATAGGTTGTGAACCGATAAGGGAGGACGTTTGTGAATCTGTGAGCAAGATATCCCAATGTCTGTTAAGGATCCTCCTTAGTTGGTCCCAACCATTGTTGAAGGTGGTAATAAACCTAACTTGGGAGGCACGTTGGCGATGGCCCTGAACCAGCAAGGAGGCTTGATTTGCATCCCTTTGCCCGTTGGTATGCTGTCAAAGCCCTACATAAAAGTATGTGGAGTTTGTTGGAAAAAATAAACCTAATTTGACCCCCCATCTTCCGGATGATGAGAGACAAGTTTTTGAGGATGTGGTCGAACTCCTTCAGGAGAATGAAGTAGAATCAGGTAGGAGAAAATTTCCACATAGAAATAAATCAAAAATCTTACCATCTTTCTCCTTAGTTCCGACAATTAAAATATTCTTTGAACTGGTCAAAAAGGATATTGATCGTATATCCTTTACTTCAAAGGGTCCATCTAATCTCTCACACAGTGAATCCAGGGCTCTTACTTCTCTCAAAAACAATCGTGAGTTCGTCATTAAGGAGGCGGACAAAGGCGGTAATATTGTGTTATGGCCCATCCAGATGTATCTGGATGAGGCACACAGACAATTGAACAACAGTAGATTCTATATGAAACTGCCTTCTGATCCTACCCCCATGTTTTCCAACAAACTCCACATACTTTTATGTAGTTCTTTGAGCCATGGAATTATCACTGTGCACATTAAAAGGTTCCTGTGGGTTGAGTCACCGATTACAGCAACCTTTTATTTATTACCCAAGGTTCATAAGAATCTTACTACACCTCCAGGCCGGCCTATAGTTTCCAGTATTGGGAGCTTATGTGAAAAAGCGAACATTTATGTGGACTTTTATTTACAGCCTCTTGCCTCCTCATTACCATCTTATATTAAGTGTAACGGGTCTGGTAGGCGGAACCTCTGAGCTTTATTATACAAGAAGGCTTTCCTTGTAAAGGAGCGGGTGGCGCCGGGGAGACGGACAGGAAGTCACGGCAAGTGACAGGGACAGTCTCTGGACAGACGGGAAGGGGGTCACGGCAAGTGAGCGGGGCAGTCTCTGATTATACGGGCAGGTAGTCACGGCAAGTGACCGGGGCAGTCTCTAGATAAGTAGGCAGGGAGTCACGGCAAGTGACCGGGGCAGTCTCTGGATAGGTATGCAGGGAGTCACGGCAAGTGACCGGGGCAGTCTCTGGATAGGTAGGCAGGGAGTCACGGCAAGTGACCGGGGCAGTCTCTGGATTGACAGGCAGGTAGTCACAGCAAGTGACCGGGGCAGTCTCTGGACAGACAGGCAGGTATATACGACCTGAGATGGTGGAGCCTCCCGGTAGGCTAGCAGGCAGATGGCAGATGAACGCTCCCAAGTGAGCAGGCGAGAGTCTCTGGAATAGCCGAGGAACACCGCATGTGACGTCCGAACCTCCGGGTAGGGCTGCAGTCAGATGGCAGATGAGCGCCCCCAAGTGAGCAGGCGAGAGTCTCTGGAATAGCCGAGGGTCACCGCATGTGACGTCCAAACCTCCGGGTAGGGCTGCAGTCAGATGGCAGATGAGCGCTCCCAAGTGAGCAGGCGAGAGTCTCTGGAATAGCTGATGGTCACCACATGTGACGGCCGAACCTCCAAGTAGGCTTGCGGACAGGTAGCAGACAGCAAACGGGCAGGAAACAGGCAGGTAACTGGTAACGGCACCTGAGGGCTGAAGCAGAGTAAAACAGTGCAACAACAACATTGCTCGGGCACCTCCATTAAGGAGGAAGTACTTTATATAGGGTGGAGTCCTCCGGCATTGGCCGGGGACCTTTTTGAAAAATGTGCGCGGCCCCTTTAAGAGCGGGGGAGCGCGCGGGCGCGCGCCCTAAGTCCAGAAGCAGGGAAGGAGCGCGCGGCCCCAGCAGGACGGAAGGAGGACGCTGAGCGCGGGTAAGGGGGGCGACGTCCCTGCCTGGCAGAGGACGCTGTTGCAGGGGAACAGCGTCCCTGCCTGGCAGAGGGCAGGGACGTCGGCGCTACAGTACCCCCCCTCTAGGCCCCCCCTTCTTTAGGCCAGAAAGAAATTTAGCTAGGATGAGAGGGGCATGGATGTTCTCCCGAGGCTCCCACGTTCTCTCCTCAGGACCAAACCCCTTCCAATCCACCAGAAAATAGGTCTTTCCTCCTACCCTTTTTGTGGCCAGAATGTTCTCTACCTCAAATTCATCTTCAGCAGACACTGGAGCAGGAGGTGTACTTGTCGATCTGACAAAAGAGTTAAGTACCACCGGTTTGAGGAGAGATACATGGAAGGAGTTGGGAATCCGCAAATTGGCCGGGAGTTTCAATTTATAGGACACCGGGTTGATCTGACTGATGATCTCAAAAGGACCGATGAACCGAGGACCTAACTTGTAGGAAGGAATCTTGAGCCGGACATACTTGGACGAGAGCCAGACCTTATCCCCAGGACGGAATTGAGGAGGATCCAGACGTTTTTTGTCAGCATGTCTTTTCATGCGCTCGGATGACAGAATGAGTGCGGACCGGGTACTCTCCCATATGGAGGAAAATTCCTTAATCAGAGATTCCGCAGCTGGATTGTCCACAGAGATGGAGACAGGAACAGGGATCCGAGGGTGTTGACCGAAGACTACAAAAAACGGAGATTTGGAGGAAGATTCGCTCTCGTGATTGTTGTAAGAGAATTCGGCCCAAGGCAGGAGATCCACCCAGTCAGAATGGTGGGCATTAACGAAGTGCCGGAGATAACTGGTCAGATTCTGATTGATTCGCTCGACTTGTCCATTGGACTGCGGGTGGTAAGCGGAGGAGAAATCCAGGGTGACGTCTAGCAACTTACAAGTGGCTCTCCAGAAACGTGAGGTGAACTGCACCCCACGATCCGACACAATGTGACGAGGCAGACCATGAAGACGGAAGATGTGGCGGATAAAGTCTTTAGCCAGCTTGGGTGCAGACGGAAGCCCTGGCAGGGGAATGAAGTGAGCCATCTTGGAAAATCGGTCAACGACCACCCAAATGACCGTACAACCAGCAGAGACGGGAAGATCCGTTATGAAGTCCATGGCTATATGCTGCCAGGGGGCAGCGGGTACAGGAAGCGGGAGAAGACGGCCGGCAGGCAGGTGTCTCGGAACTTTGTTGCGGGCACAGGAGGCACAGGCAGAAACAAAGTCTATTACATCCTTGTGCAGGGTAGGCCACCAGTAATGCCGGGTAATGAGCTGGAGGGTCTTTTTCTGACCAGCGTGGCCAGCTAGTTTAGACGAATGACCCCAGTGTAGGATCCTCTCCGATCAGGTTCCGATACGAACGTCTTACCAGGAGGAAGACGATGTAGACTCACGGGAGCCACCTGCATCACTCTGGTGGGATCGATGATATGTTTAGGTTCCTCCTCGAGATCCGACACCAGGAAAGACCGGGACAAGGCATCCGCCTTGATGTTCTTGTCGGCTGGGCGAAAGTGTAACAAAAAATCGAAGCGGGCAAAAAACAAGGACCACCGGGCTTGGCGAGGGTTAAGCCTCTGGGCATGCTGGAGGTAAGCCAGATTCTTGTGGTCAGTGTAAATGATTACCGGATGAAGAGCCCCCTCGAGTAGGTAACGCCACTCCTCTAATGCCAGCTTGATGGCCAATAACTCTCGGTCTCCTATGGAGTAATTGCGCTCAGAAGAGGAGAAGAGTTTGGAGAAGAAGCCGCAAGATACCATCCTCCCGGATGAAGATTTTTGAGTAAGTACCGCTCCGGCTCCAGAAGAGGAAGCGTCCACCTCCAGGAAGAACTGCTTGTTGCCATCCGGGCGATGCAGCACTGGAGCGGAAGAGAAGGCCTGTTTTAAGGACAGAAAGGCCTCTTCTGCTTCGGGCGTCCACTGTTTGGGGTTAGCATCCTTGCGGGTGAGCGCGGAGATTGGAGCAGTCCGGGAAGAGAAGTGCGGTATGAAGAGGCGGTAATAATTGGCGAATCCCAGGAACCGCTGAATGGCCTTCAACCCCTCCGGTCGGGGCCATTTCTCGATGGCAGATAGTTTCTCCGGATCCATTCGTAGGCCTGTCTGAGAAATGATGTAGCCCAAAAACGGAAGCGAGGTCTGCTCAAAGAGGCACTTCTCATATTTGGCGAAGAGGTGATTCTGCCTGAGCCTGAGCAGAACCTGACGAACATCCCTCCGGTGAGACTGGAGATCCGGAGAGAAGACCAAGATGTCGTCTAGGTACACCACAACGCAGGAGTAGAGAAGGTCTCGGAATATGTCATTGACCAACTCTTGAAAGACTGCCGGAGCATTACAGAGACCAAAGGGCATCACCAAATACTCGTAGTGGCCGTCTCGGGTGTTGAATGCCGTCTTCCATTCATCTCCCTGACGGATACGGACTAGGTTATATGCTCCACGAAGATCCAGTTTGGTGAAGATTCTAGCCCCCCTCAGACGATCAAACAATTCTGGAATGAGCGGAAGAGGGTACTTATTCTTCACTGTGATCAAGTTTAGGCCTCTGTAGTCAATACAGGGACGGAGAGAGCCGTCTTTCTTTTTGACGAAGAAGAAACCTGCTCCCGCTGGGGAGGTAGATTTCCGGATGAATCCCTTGGCCAAATTCTCCTCGATATATTCGGACATCGACCTAGTCTCAGCAGCGGACAATGGGTAAATACGCCCACGGGGAGGCGTAGTACCGGGTAGTAGGTCGATCGGGCAATCATACGGTCTGTGAGGAGGTAATGTCTCTGCTTCCTTTTTATTAAAGACATCAGCGAATGACCAATATGGAATCGGGAGCCCTGGTAGATTAGCTGGTGTAGGAGAAGGACGGACGGGATGAACAGGAACCAAACACGTTTTATGACAGTCCTGTCCCCAGCGAAGGATCTCTCCAGTCTGCCAGTCGAGCACGGGTGCATGCTTTTGGAGCCAAGGCAGACCTAGTAAGAAAGCGTGAGAGAGTCCAGGCAGAACATGAAACGAGATACTCTCCGAATGCAGCATTCCCACCTGCAGGGTTATAGCTTCAGTGATAAGTTGGATGGGACGTGGTAGGAGACCCCCATCCACAGCAGCAACAGATACTGGTTCAACCAGAGGTCTGGTAGGAATGCGATATTTTTCCACTAGAGCCTGTGAAACAAGATTCCCGGCTGCTCCAGAATCAAGTTGGGCTAGTTCGAAATAACGGTTCTCACCGAGAAGAATTGAGACTGACAGCAGCAGGGATGAAGAGGATTTATTCTTGTCTAGGTTGACCTCTCCGAGCGAACCTAGACACAGGCGTTTCCCGACCTCTCCGGACAGGTACGGATCCGGTGCTCCTTACTGCCACAGTAGAAGCAACTCCCCTCAGCACGGCGTAAGTCCTGACGGGCTTTGACCATCTTGGTTTGGTCGACCTGCATAGGCTCAGCATTGTGCACCTGGGGAGAAACGGAAGGAGTTACAGGTCTCTGAAAAGAAGGTGCTAGACGAGGAAACCTCTCACGGGTGACCTCTTTGGCACGCTCCTGGAACCGTAGATCAATTCGATTGGCAAGAGTTATTAGGTCATCGAGAGAGGTTGGAATGTCCCGACCGGCAAGTTCATCTTTAATACGGCCGGACAGACCCTCCCAGAAAACCGATATCAGAGCGTCATTGTCCCAAGCCAGCTCCGAGGCTAGAGTACGGAACCATATGGCATATTGACCAACGGTGAGACTTTCCTGACGGAGACGCAGCAGAGATGATACAGAGGAGGTCTTCCGTCCGGGTTCGTCGAATACCTTCCGGAAGGCCGAGAGGAAAGCGGGCAGGTCAGACACCAGAGGATCCTCCCTCTCCCATAGAGGATTAAGCCAGGCCAGAGCCTCTCCGGTGAGATGGGACATGATGAAGGCAATTTTGGCCCGGTCGGAGTTAAACTGGTGTGCCAGGAGTTCAAAATGCAGGGTACACTGGTTAATGAAACCCCGAGCCAGAGCTGGATCGCCTCCAAACAGAGGAGGAGCTGAGAGTCGAGGTCCAGGAATGGAAACCACGGAATTGGTAAGCAGCGGGACTGCCGGATTGCGAGTCATGGCGCCCGCGGTGGTTGTTGGTGAAGTAGTCAGGGTGTCCAGGCGGGAATTAACATTCCGTAAGTGACCCAGGATGGACTCCTGTTGAGACCTCTGACGAGACAGTTCATGACACAGGTCCGAGAGCGAAGGGGTTTGGGTGCCACCGGGTTCCATGGCCCGAGCAAACTGTAACGGGTCTGGTAGGCGGAACCTCTGAGCTTTATTATACAAGAAGGCTTTCCTTGTAAAGGAGCGGGTGGCGCCCGGGGAGACGGACAGGAAGTCACGGCAAGTGACAGGGACAGTCTCTGGACAGACGGGAAGGGGGTCACGGCAAGTGAGCGGGGCAGTCTCTGATTATACGGGCAGGTAGTCACGGCAAGTGACCGGGGCAGTCTCTAGATAAGTAGGCAGGGAGTCACGGCAAGTGACCGGGGCAGTCTCTGGATAGGTATGCAGGGAGTCACGGCAAGTGACCGGGGCAGTCTCTGGATAGGTATGCAGGGAGTCACGGCAAGTGACCGGGGCAGTCTCTGGATAGGTAGGCAGGGAGTCACGGCAAGTGACCGGGGCAGTCTCTGGATTGACAGGCAGGTAGTCACAGCAAGTGACCGGGGCAGTCTCTGGACAGACAGGCAGGTAAACGATGCAAAACAACATTGCTCGGGGCACCTCCTTAAGGAGAAGTGATTCTATATAGGGGATCCTCCGGCATTGCCGGGAACCTTTTTGAAAATGCGGCATGAGCGCCCCTTAAGAGGCGGAGGATAGTGCGCGGCACATGGCGCCCTAACTCCAGAAGCAGGGACAGGTAGCGCGCGGGCCAGCAGGAACGGAAGGACCTGAGGGGCGGGTAAGGGCAGCCTGCTGCAGAGACACATTGCTCAGGGAACCTCCATGTAGGGGGAGGACGTTACTTTTAAGGGAGTCCTCCGGCATTGTTTTTGAAAAATGCGCGCGGCCCCTTTAAGAGCGGAGGAGTGCGCGGGCGCGCGCCCTAAGTCCAGAAGCAGGGAAGGAGCGCGCGGCCCCAGCAGGACGGAAGGAGGACGCTGAGCGCGGGTAAGGGGGGCGACGTCCCTGCCTGGCAGAGGACGCTGTTGCAGGGGAACAGCGTCCCTGCCTGGCAGAGGGCAGGGACGTCGGCGCTACATTAAGGACTCCTCCAACTTTATTGAACATTGTCGGAACATTGCCATTAATGAATCTGTACTCCTCGTCACTTGTGACGTCGAGTCTCTTTACTCCAATATTGACCATGGAGATGGCATCCATGCAGTTTCCTACTTCTTAGATAAACAAGTAAATCCAGACCGATTACATGACTCATTCCTGATTGACCTGCTATCCTTCATCTTACAACACAATTATTTTGTGTTTGATTGTTCTTTTTTTCGCCAAATTTCTGGCGTAGCCATGGGGGCTCGGTGTGCGCCAGCCTACGCAAAGACGGATTTTGGTAAAGACTTACCTGTAAAATCCTTTTCAGCGAAGGAAGGAAGGGAGACACTTCATAACTAGTGGGTAGGCGGAGCCCAGGTAGGATAATCACCTCAGATCATAAAAAAAGTGTTGTCCGGCCCCTCCGGCTTGGGCTCCTCCTGACGTACACTCCAGTTTTGTACACAAGCTAAGGAGAAACAAGATCACCAGCAGAGCGACATAACCACTTCTGAAGAAATTCAGAGACAAAAAGGAAAGGTTATGCACATAACACAACAACCACACAGTTCAGGTACTACTCACAGAACCTGACCACTGCGATGAGCTGGCGATGCCGGAAAAGAGCCAAAGAGCGTTGACCTCAGCTCAGATAATCGCAATCAGAGAGAGCCACGCTGCATCTGAAAACAAACTTCTGCCATGGGAGGGATCAGTGTCTCCCTTCCTTCCTTCGCTGAAAAGGATTTTACAGGTAAGTCTTTACCAAAATCCGTCTTTCAGCAACAGATGGAAGGAAGGGAGACACTTCATAACTAGTGGGACGTCCCAAAGCAGTCCAAAAACAAGGGTGGGAAAAAACCATAAACAGGCAGAACCCAACAACCTTGGTAAATGCGCAACAGGCGCAACACAACTTCACTAGAAGTTTAAATTACAGCCGCCTGTAGGACCCTGCGTCCTAAGGCCGCATCAGCGGAGGCACTGACGTCCACCTTATAAAACCTTGTAAACGTGTGGACAGAGCGCCAAGCCGCCGCTCGACAGAGCTGAGCTGCCGAAGCCCCTTGATGAAAAACCCACGAAGAACCCACAGCTCTCGTGGAATGAGCCCGAATCTTAATCGGGCAAGGCTTGTCCTTAAGACGGTAAGCCTCCAAAATGGCTGACCGAATCCAACGAGCTATCGCATCCTTGGAAGCTTGTTGACCACGCCGACGACCTGCTGGAATCACAAACAGAGAGTCCGGCTTCCGAAAACTCTGGGTGACAGACAAGTAAAACTACAACGCGCGCACCAGATCCAATGTGTGCAAGGATCGTTCCTTCGCAGTTTTTGGATCCGGACAAAGCGAAGACAAAACAATATCCTGGTTAATATGGAATTGTGACACCACCTTAGGTAGGAAGTCGTCTCGCGTGCGAAGAACAACGCGATCCGGAAAAAAACTCCAAGAAAAGCGACGAACAAGAAAGAGCCGCCAACTCAGAAACCCTTCGCAAAGAAGTGACCGCTACCAAAAAGGCAAACCTTCCAAGAAAGCAAAGAAATGCTAACAGAATCCAAAGGTTCAAAAGGTTCGCGTTGAAGAACCTCCAAAACCAGATTAAGTCGCCAAGGCGAAACTGGTGCCTTCCTTGGTGGAAACGGACGGGCTACTCCGCGAAAAAAGGAACATACAACCCTACGCGGGGCAATAGCTTTTCGAAAAAGCAAAGATAAGGCAGACACCTGACCCTTCAGGGTGCTAACTGCCAAACCCTGTCTAGCCCGTACTGCAAAAAAGCCAACAGGTTGGAATGGAAAATTTCTGTGGATTCCTTGAGGAACCCAAACCCCATGAAAAGAAGGATTCCCAGATCTTGTAATAGATCCTAGTCGTAGCCGGACTTCCGGATGCTCGCATAGTAGCAATGACTTTTGGTGAAAACCCCTCGACGAGATAGGATTTCGGTCTCAAGAGCCATGCCGTCAAACGCAGAGACTCCAGACCCTGGTGATACACGGGTCCTTGAGTTAACAAGTCCGGACGGAGAGGAAGAGGAAATGGAGGTACCGCTAGAAGCGACACCAGCGTGGAAAACCACGTCCTTCTTGGCCAATCTGGATCTATCAGAATAGCCTGAACTCTCTCTAATCTGATCCGACGTAACACGAGAGGAAGCAAGGATATCGGTGGAAACACAGAAACTAGCTCGAAATGGTCCCACGGAGCCACCAGAGCATCCACCGCCACAGCTTTCGGATCCTTGTACCTGGACATGAAGGTCGGTACCTTGGCATTGACTCTGGATACCATCAAATCCACTTGGGGAACTCCCCAAAACAGGAGCACAGCAGTGCAAACACCTCCGGATGAAGACTCCACTCTCCGGGTTCCATCCTCTCGCGGCTGAGAAAATCCGCCGTGACATTCAGAACACTGGGATATGAATCGCAGAAATGGCTGGTACTCTGTTCTCGGCCCATACCAGGATCCGAGACACCTCCAACATGAGTCTGGAACTTCTCGTCCCGCCTTGATGGTTGATATACGCAACCGCCATCGCGTTGTCCGTCTGTACACGGACTGGTAAACCGCTCAAAAGGACCGTCCAGTGTTGGAGGCAGAGAAAAATTGCTCTTAATTCCAGAAGGTTGATTGGTAACACCGATTCTTCTGGTGACCATACTCCCTGAATCCAGAGGTTGTTCCAAACACCCCCCCCAGCCCGTCAGGCTGGCATAGGTGGTTAAGACCGACCACGTCAGAGGGAGGAAGGATTTTCCCAGGGAAAAAGTTTCCGGACGCAACCACCATTCCAGGGACTCCCGCATCTTGTGGGAGATTAGGACACTGTAATCCAGTGTCTCCTGTGTTCGATTACAATTTTTCAAAATGAACATCTGAAGCGTCCTGTAATGGAATTGAGCAAACGGAAGTGCCTCCATTGACGCCACCATCAACCCCAGAAGGCGCATGCACCTTCGAAGGGACACTGTCGTTGAGGACTGCATAGTCTGTGCAAGTCGATGAATACTTGCTTGCTTGTCCGGCGGCAGAGATACCACTGCTTTTGTCGAAAAGCATCTCCAAGAATAGAATCGACTGCGACGGCTCCAGAGACGACTTCTCCCAGTTGACTAGCCACCCGAAATCCTCCAGGAGCTGAAGGGATAGATCGCGAGCCGTCACAGCCTCCTCCTTTGAGGAGGCTACAATCAAAAGGTCGACCAGATAGGGAAGAATCGTGACTTTGAAGGATTGCCATCAAAGGTGCCAGACCTTTGTAAAAAACTCGGGGCGCTGAAGCTAACCCGAAAGGCAGGGCCACCAAATGGTAATGGTCCTGACCTATGGCGAAAAGAAGAAAACGCTAATGAGTTCCCCCAAGGGAACGTGTAAATAAGCGTCTCGAATGTCGATAGACACCAAAAAGTCATTCTGTGACAGGGTCTTACAACTGAGCGCAGAGACCCCATGCGAAATGTTCGGGTGTGGACATGCCGATTTAACCTCTTGAGATCCAGAATGGGATGAAATTTGCCCTCTTTTTTGGGAACCACAAAGAGGTTGGAATAAAATCCCCTTCCCCGGTCTTCCGGTGGAACTGGCACTACTACACCCTTCTTTAACAGGAATTTTTGCAGCAGAGCGGCTAACAAGCCTGGTTCTGACGGAAAGCGAGATTGGCAAAAAAACTTTCCGGAGGTCGAGAAAGAAACTCTATGAAGTAGCCTGCCGACATGACCCGCAGACCCAAGAGTCTAAGATGCGGGAGATCCAAACCGATTGGAATAGGAGCAGGCGACCTCCCACTCGATAGTCCTCGAGTGAACTTCTGGCGTCAGTCCGTCTTAGCGGGCTTTTTGTCAGCTTCTCGCTCGTCATTGCGCAGGTTTTGCTTCCAAGGAAAAGTAGATTTCTGGACCTCTTTTCCTGAAAAAGCGGGACGACTCGATCACCAAGAGGTCTGACCGCCCCGTCCCCTGTCTCGTCAGACGAATACGCTACAGCTCTACGTTGATGTAAAGCTGTCTCTTCTGCCTTAGCATTGGCAATCAACTCCGTGAGTTCAGATCACCCCTGTAAGCTAAAGATAGCAAAACCTGCTTGGAAAACTGCAAAAGATTGAACTCAGGACAGTAGTGACGTAGTATTTATGTCACGCCGTCCGTAGACCGTCCAACCAACTCAGGAAATTTTTACTAGCACACATGGTCCTAGCACCGCTCTGAATCCATGACCCGCGGCTGGATTCTCCGTTTTTCTGTTAACTCGCCTTCCCCTTAACAGGGAGCAATGAGGTTTTACAAAGCTGGGATAAAGGAACATCCATTTCATAAGACGGAATTTAAAATCAATCAAACCCGTCGAACACGGGTACACCGTGTCCTCCTGGACATATACGTTCCTTCTCTCATGAAGCTCATTGTCGATCGCGACCTATGCGATCCTTGAAACATCCGGACCGACTTCTAGGTCTGTCAGAAATCTTACAGATTAGATCTGTCATGTAAATCAGACAACGCCAGCCATATCAATAAATTGTGCTGGCGTCGGCCGAAAACAACCTAGTGCCGGACACAGAGCATCCGTAGATAGCGTAGGCACTAGACACAACGCAGGACACCAGCACATTCGTAGTGCAGATATACATAGCGCAGGCGTCCATATTTGCGCCGACGCCAAAAACCAAAGGTATCGCAGGCGCCAAACACCATCTGTAATAGTACAGGCGCTGATGCGCAGGTGCTGGTTACAGAGCATCTGAAACGCAAACGCTTGGCACAGAGCACTACGTCACACAGGTGTCATTCACAATAAATTCGCATTTGACATGCCCTCACACAGTAAATGACAGGTTAAACCTGTCAGCATTTCAATAATAGGCAGACGGCAAAAGAAAACGTTGAAGGGTTAAAGCTCTTAAAACAGGAGCTACCCCAACTGACCCTCAGTTAAGGGGTTAACCGCCTACCAAGGGGTTAATGCTGCAGGTTATCCCTGCGGTACAGCCGCAGAATAGCGCAATCCCCACGCTGTGGGGGTGAAGGGGTTAAGCTTCTGCACTGAATGCAGAAGCGACTCCCCCAGCTTGGCTTTTGTAGCCCCCCTTTTAGATAACAATCGCAGGCAGCACAGTTCCTTAGAAAAAAGCGCCCGCGCTGAGGGGATGAAGGGGTTAACTTCTGCCCAGACGGGTAGAAGTGACTCACCCAGCCGCGGTGTAATGTCTTGCCGGGAGAGGGAGAAGGGGGAGGAAGGAAAGTGATGGGCCCGAAGGAGCGTTCAGCTCCCTGCTTGTAATGGCCGCCGCTGCTGATCCGATCCTGAGAGGAGCCGGAAAAGGAGGCTGCCGCAAAGAGTGCGCTCCCAGCGGCGCCAAATTCAAATAAAAAAAGCGCCAACTCCTTCTCCCCCGGTCCTATGTCCTGCAGGCATTAACCTGCGGACAAAAATCTCACCGACATTGCATACTGTAACAGCGCTGCCACAGCAGACGCTGAAAACACACTGACATATATGTAACAGCGCTGTCGCAACAGAACGCTGAAAACACACTGACAGACATGTAACAGCGCTGCCACAGCAGACGCTAAAAGCACACTGACATTAATAAAAATGCAGAGTACTCACCAGCGGAGCGCCACAGGGACCCCTCAGAGTTTCTGGCGCTGTGCCCATCGCTCCCCTCCAAAACGGAAGACGCAGTGACCCCAGAGTGCGGTTTGCGTCTCCGTCAGGGAAGTCATCCTCATCCCCCAGGGCCGGCCGGGTATATGAAGGGACCACCGTAAAGGGTATACATATCCGCCAAGGGAGAGGTGGGGGTCAGCAGCGCTGAGACCCCTGAGACCTCAAGACTAATGTCCAAGTCTCTTGTCCGATTAAAAATAAAAAAGTCTTCTGAGGAGCTGCCTCAGCAGAGACTATCCTCCTTGGACCTCAAATCGAAACTGGAGTGTACGGCAGGAGGAGCCCAAGCCGGAGGGGCCGGACAACACTTTTTTTATGATCTGAGGTGATTATCCTACCTGGGCTCCGCCTACCCACTAGTTATGAAGTGTCTCCCTTCCTTCCATCTGCTGCTGAAATATTTTTCTAGGTTGGTGGGAGGACACGGTAGTTTACCGTTCGCGCTATTTTAAGGAACATGTACAAAAATGGTATCGTTTCATTGATGACGTGTTCTTTATTTGGACAGGTTCCGAAATTGATTGCCATCTATTCCTTCAGGAACTCAACAACAACTGTCTTAACATCTATTTGACGCATTCCATATCCTCCACTTCAATCACATTTTTGGGTTTGAAAGTCTCAGCCTGCAATGGGAAACTCACCACGGACTTATTTCGCAAGCCTACGGCTACCAACAGCCTTCTAAGGTATGATAGCTTCCACCCAGCACATACTAGAAAGGGTATTCCAGTTGGACAATTTCTAAGAACTCGACGAAATTGCACCCTAGATAGCGATTTTGATATTCAATCGAGACTTCTCACTGATCGCTTCAAACAACGGGGTTACCCAAAGAAAGTGATCTCTACAGCATACCAACGGGCAAAGGGATGCAATCAAGCCTCCTTGCTGGTTCAGGGCCATCGCCAACGTGACTCCCAAGTTAGGTTTATTACCACCTTCAACAATGGTTGGGACCAACTAAGGAGGATCCTTAACAGACATTGGGATATCTTGCTCACAGATTGACAAACGTCCTCCCTTATCGGTTCACAACCTATGATTACAGCAAGGAGAGCACCCAATTTCCGGGACATTCTGACTAATAGTCATTTTGTCCGTCCAACCATTAGATTAAATAGAAGCATACAGTACGTCTCCATGGGTCCTTCCCATGTGGGGAGTGTAACGTTTGCTCCTTTATGCCTAGCACCAAAAATGTTTTTGTCAACCCTCTGGATAACAAATTACATTCTTTAAAATCATATATTAATTGCAAAACCAAAAATGTTGTTTATGCAATTATTTGCCCATGCCATAAAATCTATGTTGGCCAAACGTCTCAAGAATTGAGAAAAAGAGCTCAGAAGCATCTGTCAACCATACATTTAGCAGCATCAGAAGAGAAAAAGGGTCGTATGCTCACCCCGGTGGCATCCCATTTCTTAAGCCAACATGGTGGTAATACCCATAACACTCGTTTTTTTGGTTTGCAGAAAATCACTGGAAATGGAAGGGGTGAGAATCACGCTGGATTTATAACTTACGAAGTACCTCCCCGTTGGGCCTACACGAAGATCTACTCTTTACTGGCTTTCTTGGATGATACCTGCTGAGTGTTGGACAATGTTGTCACGCTGTCAAATGATATGTATACAATGTCAGTAAACTATTAATACAGGAACAACACTCTATACAACAACTAGTATAGCAACATCAGCATGTAAGTATAGAATAGATTTACCTGACACGATATCTGCTGAACTCAGGGTTAATCTTGAGGACTTGATGAGCTGAAACAGGAAAGAGGTGGACCGGGATCTAACCTGACCCTAAACTGGGGTCCTAACTAATCCCTCACCTTGGAGGTACTGATAATGGTTCAGAGGTCCAAGTCTCCAGCCTAACCCTGTCTCCTATCAGACCCTGAACCCTGTAATCAGTCCTAAGAAGGATCCTGACTACCACCAAAGGGATATGGGCTGATCTTAGCTAAATACACAGATTAGACATGTAAGACAGACAGGATAACACTCGCTTGCATACACACTCAAACACCAAAGGAACATAAATGGTCTGGGAAATAAACTCTAACCAAGTTGAGCTTAGAACAACTAAGGAGCTCACAACTAAAGTCTATACAGATTCATTCCTATCTGTGGTCTGCATGAAGGTTTCACTGGCAACTCCCCAAGCAGACAACCAGGAATTTAAAGGAAACCAATCAACAAATAATCAATTGCAGCCGGGAGAAACTGCACCCAGTCCCAGCACCGAGCACAGACAGAATTAACTCCCTAGCTGCCAAACACAAAGAAACAGCAGCTCAGCTGTGAGAAGTCAAAATGTGCAACCGCGATGATCTTCGTGGCAATGCACACATGACAAATGTTTTGGATCATATGATGTGGTTGCCCCTGGGTCGTCTCTCTTGATATTATCCCAACCCTCCCTCTCCCACCTTTTTTTTTTTTTTTCTCTCTTTCCTTATCGGCATATAATTTTATTTTGTCCAGATTTGGTTAGACTTGAGGATATGGACCTTTGAACTCAATGTATTTCATACTTTATCGATTGTTATATCGTGCGATCTTATTCTCAGACATTATTACATTGATTACTCATTTTGCTTACTACTCTATATAAAATATTAATTCGCTGATTCATATATCCAGTTCTTTCATTTTGTGTGTAATTACACATTGTGTCCACTGACTTCGATACACTGGTGGATATATAGTTCTACGGGTCTTTAAATGATACTAGTCGCCGTTTATTATGTTTTCCATCTTAATTTGCCGATATACACTCCAGTCGCCTTGCTTTGTATATATTGTGTCCGCTGTGCAATCATTTATCTCTGATACCTATGTGTGTCTGTGGATACACATTCCTATTGGTCACTAAATGATATCGGTTGTCATTATTTTAGTCCTGTCATGACCATTAGACATTTGCATACTTCTATGCATTGTCTATTGACATTACCGCTGTTTTTTGCGCAGGCGCATGTATTGTCATTGGGGGTGTGGCTTCACACAGGCGTCATGTGATCTCTGACGCCATCTTTGACCTCTCTGAACTGGCTGTGACTTCCGGGTCCTCACAGCAGGACATTTCCTGTCATGGGACTCATTGTGCGTCCATTAACAAACTATTTAAAGACCGCAGATAGTACACTGCTCACCCTTCCCCTGACGAAGCTGCGGGAGCAGCGATACGCGTGGGGCTCTTTCACCCCTGGTCCCGGGACCCTTCCCCTTGCGTTATTCTTTTACCATTCCTGGTGCTTCTTGGAGCTATTGGTAACGTTACCTTTTTCTTGATGCTGCTTGGCCTCCATTGAGGCAGTTCACACTATATGGGCAATTTTGGGTGTTATTAAACACCTTGCCCATACTGTGTCTTTTCTCATTTGTCATCATATTTGTGATGTTTTGCTTCATCTTTTCACTCCAGCTTACACTGCGCTGCGCATATATAATCTCATTAGGATGACATTATTTCATCCATACGGCCGCTTAGGTTTATTATATACCGTGCTGTCTATGTTATTATAACTGCATTATTTGCGGTGTTGTGATTGCTTTTTGCTCCAGTTTATTACACTGATATTTGTATTTTTGTTTATCTACTATGATTATTGTTGCGCACCATATATTCCATCTGCATTAGGGGGATACTCTATATTGGTCCCACACATTTATGGACTCAGGGGTGTTTTTGTCTGTATTTTAATTATGTTTTATAATTGTCTGTCTCTGTCTTTTGTCTCAATAAAACTTTATATTTTTGTACATTCTTCATTATTTCATTATTGGGGTGTGCGCATTTTTTGCACTATTCCGTTTTTCTTCCTTTTTCTGTATTCATTTATTTAAGCTTCCTAGTTTTGATAAGATATACCTATGACTAAGGACATGTAATATCTGTCTGAAACGCGTAGGCAGCCTTGCCTGTCATGGAGGCTTATTATATGTTTTTAACCTTCCTAATAATGTGAGTTTATATTTTCACTAATTTTGGTCTGGAACCCTTCTTTCTTTGATTTGTCACAGTATATGTATCACGTCATGATATAGTGCCATAGTCAATATCATCATCGTATAAGTGCCATCAGTAGTAATGTGCCATCAGTACGTATATAGTCTCATCTTCACTGTATATATGTATCGTTTATTATATCATCATTGTATATGTATATAGTGCTCATCAGTTTATGTTATATAGTGGCCATCAGTCACGTATATAGTGCATCAGTCACTGTTATAGTGCCATAGTCACGTATATAGTGCTCATCATCCTGTATATAGTGCCATAGTCACTGTATATAGTGCCCATCAGTCACTGTATATAGTGCCATCAGTACAGTATATAGTGCCATCGTCACTGTATATAGTGCTCATCAGTCACTGTATATAGTGCTCATCAGTCACTGTATATAGTGCCATCAGTCACGTATATAGTGCTCATCAGTCACTGTATATAGTGCTCATCAGTCACTGTATATAGTGCTCATCAGTCACTTATTAGTGCCCATCAGTCACTGTATATAGTGCCCATCAGTCACTGTATATAGTGCCCATCAGTCACTTATATAGTGCCATCAGTCACTGTATATAGTGCCCATCAGTCACTGTATATAGTGCTCATCAGTCTACTGTATATAGTGCTCATCAGTCACTGTATATGTGCCATCAGTCACTGTATATAGTGCTCATCAGTCACTGTATATAGTGCTCATCAGTCACATGTATATAGTGCCCATTCAGTCACAGTATATAGTGCTCATCATCAGTATATAGTGCATAGTCACTGTATATAGTGCCCATCAGTCACTGTATATAGTGCCATCAGTACGTAATAGTGCCCATCAGTCACTGTATATAGTGCCATCAGTCAATGTATGATAGTGCCATCAGTCACTGTATATAGTGCTCATCAGTACAGTATATAGGTGCCATCAGTCACTGTATATAGTGCTCATCAGTCACTGTATATAGTGCCATCAGTCACGTATATAGTGCACCATAGTCAGTATATAGTGTCATCAGTCACTGTATATAGTGCTCATCAGTCACTGTATATAGTGCTCATCAGTCACGTATATAGTGCCATCAGTCACTGTATATAGTGCCACAGTCACTGTATATAGTGCTCATCAGTACGTATATAGTGCCATCCTATTCATCAGTCACAGTATATAGTGCTCATCAGTCACGTATATAGTGCCATCAGTCACTGTATATAGTGCTCATCAGTCACGTATATAGTGCCATCAGTCACAGTATATAGTGCCATCAGTCACTGTATATAGTGCTCATCAGTCACAGTATTATAGTGCCATCAGTCACAGTATATAGTGCCCATCAGTCACAGTATATAGTGCCCAGTACGTTAAGTGCTCATCGTACGTATATAGTGCCATCAGTCACGTATATAGTGCTCATCAGTCACGTATATAGTGCTCATCAGTCACAGTATATAGTGCCCATCAGTCAGTATATAGTGCCATCAGTCACTGTATATAGTGCTCATCAGTCACAGTATATAGTGCCATCAGTCACTGTATATAGTGCTCATCAGTCACAGTATATAGTGCCCATCAGTCACAGTATATAGTGCCCATCAGTCACAGTATATAGTGCCCATCAGTCACGTATATAGTGCCCATCAGTCACTGTATATAGTGCCCATCAGTCACAGTATATAGTGCCCATCAGTCACAGTATATAGTGCCCATCAGTCACGTATATAGTGCCCATCAGTCACAGTATATAGTGCCATCAGTCACAGTATATAGTGCTCATCAGTCACAGTATATAGTGCCATCAGTCACGTATATAGTGCCCATCAGTCACTGTATATAGTGCCCATCAGTCACAGTATATAGTGCCATCAGTCACTGTATATAGTGCTCATCAGTCACTGTATATAGTGCCATCAGTCACTGTATATAGTGCCATCAGTCACTGTATATAGTGCTCATCAGTCACAGTATATAGTGCCATCAGTCACTGTATATAGTGCTCAGTCACAGTATATAGTGCTCATCAGTCACAGTATGCATGTAGTTGGCCATCAGTGTTTATATTATATCTATACTGTATATATCTCCACTGTTAGTGCATCGTATTAGGCTCAGTCACGTAATAGGCTCAGCACGATTAGGCCGTCACGTTATAGCCTCCTGTTTAGTGCCACCACGTTTAGTGCCATCAGTCACTGTATATAGTGCCATCAGTCACTGTATATAGTGCTCATCAGTCACAGTATATAGTGCCATCAGTCACGTATATAGTGCTCATCAGTCACTGTATATAGTGCTCATCAGTCACAGTATATAGTGCTCATTCAGTCACGTATATAGTGCCATCAGTCACTGTATATAGTGCTCATCAGTCACAGTATATAGTGCTCATCAGTCACAGTATATAGTGCCCATCAGTCACTGTATATAGTGCTCATCAGTCACTGTATATAGTGCTCATCAGTCACAGTATATAGTGCCCATCAGTCACTGTATATAGTGCTCATCAGTCACAGTACATAGTGCTCATCAGTCACAGTATATAGTGCCCATCAGTCACAGTATATAGTGCTCATAGTCACTGTATATAGTGCCATCAGTCACAGTATATAGTGCCCATCAGTCACTGTATATAGTGCTCAGCAATCACAGTATATAGTGTTCATCAGTCACAGTATATAGTGCCCATCAGGCTCAGTATATAGGGCTCATCAGTCTCAGTATATAGTGCTCATCAGTCTCAGTATATAGTGCCCATCAATCACTGTATATAGTGCTCATCAGTCACTGTATATAGTGCTCATCAGTCACTGTATATAGTGTCATCAGTTCCTGTATATAGAGCCCATCAGTCACCGTATATAGTGATCATCAGTCACCGTATATAGTGATCATCAGTCACTGTATATAGTGCCCATCAGTCACTGTATATAGTGCTCATCAGTCACAGTATATAGTGCTCATCAGTCACTGTATATAGTGCTCATCAGTCACTGTATATAGTGCTCATCAGTCATTGTATATAGTTGTCACGTTACTGGCGATACTGGACTGGAGGTCAGTGGCCGGAGCAGAAGTGTGCAGATGACCGGACCGTGGAAGGACTTCTGGACGTGCCGTACATGGCGGTGGTAGTTCACTATGTCGGCAGATGCCGGAGCCCGCCCGCGCACGGGCCGGCCGAGATCACACACAAGCACCAGGTCCGTTTAGGTGAACAGAGTTGGAGGTAGGAACAGCAGGGTTTCCACAAGAGACAGGAAGATGCCAGCAGAACACCTTCCAGATCAGGAGCTCAGATAATTTTTTTTTTTTTTCTCCCTCAGATGGGAAGTTCCACAGTCAGATAACCAAAACTATAAGGAACTCGACTCCCAAACAGCGTGTACACTTACATAATGCAGCAGCTGTTCCCATCATCATCGGAAAACCAACTTTATTTACAAGCACAAAAAAACACAAAACTAAGACACATTAACAAGGTTTTTCCACTTTTTAACTTTCCAAATTCCCTCTGCGTCCTCCTCCCCCCTCTTTCTCTTATCACACACAAAACAAAAATACAATTTTCCCAAAACAATTTTTAAACAATTTTTAACCTCAATCTCCTTCCTCTTAAACACATATACGTTCCTCACATCCCACAACACCTCTTTTATACATGCAAGCATCAACCACAACACTCTCTCCTTTTCTCCACACATACCCAACCCAAACATAAATAACTCAAACGTCAAAAAATTCACATCACACAACTCCTTACACAACGGGCCCAAACCTGAAATCACATTTCTAGCATACTGACAATTCCAAAACAAATGCACCACACTCTCTCTCCCACCACATCCCCTCCTCGGACACATCCCACTCCTCACTAAACCCCGGCTTCTCTGGAACTCTCTCACCGGTAACACCTCATGCAATGACTGCCACACAATCTCGCTCTGTCTATTTGTCATACCAGCCATACGTACCTTCTTCCATACCTTCTGCACATCACTTCCTCTCACCATATAGATACCACATTCCATCTCTCTACACTCAATCATCCTATATACCGCTTTCTTCTTCTCTAACAACCTCACATCCACATCACACAGTTCATACTTCACCAAAAATTTGTAAACCCACACATACCACACAGGCACCTCAAAAGCCACTGGGCACCTTAGATCCCTTTCCCGCCACTTCAAACGGAACAGAAAACTTCCAAACCAATACCTGCACATACATGCACACTTCCCATCCATCCTAATCACACCCAATACAAACACCATAATATTCACGCCAAAAATACATTCAAATTGGGGAATCCCAGCCCCCCCTTATCCATTCTCTTCATCACAACCTCTCTCCTTACACGCTCCATACTTGAACGCCAAAAAAAGACGGATTTTGGTAAGACCTTACCTGTAAAATCCTTTTCAGCGAAGGAAGGGAGGGAGACACAGTAATTCATTACTGATGGGTAGGCGGAGCCCCAGACCAGGATGACACCTCAGATCAAAAGCGTGTTGACTGGCTGACTCCTCCAGCTCGGGCTCCTCCTACTCAGCTTCCTTCAGTCGTACCAAAGCTTTAGGGAAGAACCAAGATCACCAGCGGAGCAACATAACCCCTTCTGAAGGAACTTCAGAGAGAAAACACAAGAATACAGGTTATGCATGCAAAGTAAGGCAAAAAACCACAGAGTTTCAGGTACTACTCACTGAACCTGACTACTGCGATGAGCTGGCGATGCTGGAACAGAGCCTTAGCGCGCTGACCTCAGCCCAGATAATCACTATCAGATAAAGGTCGCGCTGCATCTGAAAACATTAACACACTTCTGCCATGGGAGGGATCTGTGTCTCCCTCCCTTCCTTCGCTGAAAAGGATTTTACAGGTAAGGTCTTACCAAAATCCGTCTTTCAGCTGCAGATGGAAGGGAGGGGGACACAGTAATTCATTACTGATGGGACGTCCCAAAGCAGTTCAAAAAATAAGGGTGGGAAAAAACCAACAAAAGGCAGAAACCCAACAACCTTAATCCAAAAAAGCGCAACCAGCGCTAAACACAAGTTCATCTAGAACTTTAAACTACAGCTGCCTGCAGGACCCTACGTCCGAGGGCTGCATCAGCGGAAGCACTGATGTCCACTTTATAAAACTTTGTAAACGTGTGGACAGAGCGCCAAGTTGCCGCCCGGCAGAGCTGCGCTGCCGAAGCACCTTGATGAAAAGCCCACGATGAAGCCACAGCTCTCGTGGAATGGGCTCGAATCTTAAACGGGCAAGATTCACCCCTAAGATGGTAAGCTTCCAAGATAGCTGACCGAATCCAACGAGATATAGAATCCTTGGAAGCTCGTTGACCACGCCGACGACCTGCTGGAACCACAAACAGAGAGTCTGTCTTACGAAAACCTTGAGTAACAGATAAACTTCAAGGCCCGCACTAAATCCAATGTGTGCAAAGCTCGCTCTTTCGCATTCTTCGGATCCGAACAGAGTGAAGGCAACACAATATCCTGGTTAACATGAAATTGTGACACTACCTTAGGTAGAAAATCACCCCGTGTGCAAAGCACTACACGACCCGGAAGAAACTCCAGGAAAGGAGGTGAGCAAGAAAGAGCTGCCAACTCAGAAACTCTTCTCAAAGAGGTGACCGCTACTAGGAAGGCCACTTTCCAAGAAAGTAAAGAAAGGCTAGCAGAGCCCATAGGCTCAAAAGGTTTATGCTGAAGAGCCTCCAAAACAAGATTGAGCCGCCAAGGAGACACAGGTGCCTTCCGCGGCAGAAACTTACGAGCTATACCGCGGAAAAAGGAACGCACGTCCCTACGCGAGGCAATAGCTCTCCGGAACAATAAGGACAGAGCAGAAACTTGACCTTTCAAGGTGCTAACTGCCAAACCCTTGTCTAACCCATGCTGCAGAAAAGCCAGCAAATTGGGAATGGAAAATTTTCTCGGGTTCCGTGAAGACCCCGAACACCACGAAAAGAAGGTTTCCCAAGTTTTGTGGTAAATCCTAGTAGTAGCCGGACTTCTGGCAGCCCGAATAGTAGCAATGACCTCGGCTGAAAAACCTCTACGGGTCAATATTTCGGTCTCAAGAGCCACGCCGTCAATCGCAGAGACTTCAAGTCTGGATGACAAACGGGCCCCTGAGACAACAAATCCGGTCGAAGAGGAAGTGGAAAAGGAGGTGCCGCCAACAGCGACATTATTGTCGAGAACCACGTCCTTCTTGGCCAATCCGGAGCTATCAACATAGCTGGAATTCTCTCTAGTCTGATCCGACGCAGTACCAGAGGAAGCAATGATATCGGCGGGAACACATAGATTAGCTCAAACTGGTTCCACTGAGCCACTAGAGCATCCACCGCCACCGCCTTCGAGTCCTTGTACCTGGACATGAACGTCGGTAACTTGGCATTGGACCTGGATGCCATCAGATCCACTTGGGGAGTTCCCCAACGGGAGCACAGTAGTGCAAAGACTTCCGGGTGAAGACTCCATTCCCCGGGATCCATCTTTTCTCGACTGAGAAAATCCGCTGCAACATTCTGAACCCCTGGAATGTGGATCGCAGAAAATGGCTGGTACTCTGGCCTCGGCCCAGATCAGAATCCGGGACACCTCCATCATGAGCCTGGAGCTCCTTGTCCCGCCTTGGTGATTGATATACGCGACAGCCGTCGCATTGTCTGTCTGCACTCGGACTGGCCGACCGCTCAAAGGGACCGTCCAATGTTGGAGGCAAAGAAAAATCACCCTCAATTCCAGGATGTTGATCGGAAGAACAGATTCTTCCGATGACCATACTCCCTGAATCCAGAGATTGTTCCAAACACCCCCCCAGCCTGTCAGGCTGGCATCGGTGGTTAGAACTGACCACTTTGGAGGAAGGAAGGACTTCCCCAGGGATAATGTCCCTGGACGTAACCACCATCCTAGGGATTCTCGCACCGCGCGAGAAATGGTGACACTGCAATCCAGCGATTGCGACCGATTCCATCGACTCAGAATGAACCTTTGGAGAGCCCTGGAATAAAACTGGGCAAAAGGAATTGCCTCCATGGACGCCACCATCAGTCCCAGAAGACGCATACACTTCCGTAGGGACATTGCTGTCGAGGATTTCATAACTTGCACATGTCGAAGAAGACATGACTGTTTGTCTGGCGGTAGAGACACTACTGCCTGAATTGTGTCGAAATGCATTCCCAAAAAGAGGATCGCCCGCGATGGTACCAGGGACGACTTCTCCCAATTGACCAGCCAACCGAAATCCTTCAGAAGCTGAAGAGACAAATCGCGAGCCGTCACTGCCTCCTCCTCCGAGGAAGCCACTATCAAAAGATCGTCCAGGTAAGGAAGAACCGTAATCCCATGTCTTCGAAGGATTGCCATGAGGGGCGCCAGAATTTTTGTAAAGACTCTGGGCGCTGAGGCTAAGCCGAAAGGCAGAGCTACGAACTGGTAATGATCCTGACCTATGGCAAACCGAAGAAGGCGCTGATGAGCCCTTCCGATGGGAACATGCAAATAGGCGTCGCAATGTCGATTGACACCAGAAAATCGTTCTGCGACAGAGCTGCTACAACGGAGCGAAGGGACTCCATGCGAAATCTCCGGGTGTGAACATGCCGATTTAATCGTTTGAGATCCAGAATCGGGCGAAATTTGTTCTCCTTTTTGGGAACCACAAAAAGGTTGGAATAAAAACCTTTTCCTCGGTCCTCTGACGGAACCGGTTTAACCACACCCTTTTGTAGGAGAAATTCGACCTCTCGCTGTAAAGCGATAAAAAGCTCGGGCTCTGACGGGATGCGAGACTGACAAAACATATTTGGGGGTCGAGAAGAAAATTCTATGAAATAGCCTGCCGACACGACCCGCGTTACCCAGGAATCTGGAACGCGAGATATCCAAGTCGTCTTGAAACGAAGCAGGCGACCCCCCACTCGAGAGTCCTCGAGTGGACCCCTGGCGTCAGTCTGACTTGGCGAGCTTCTTGTCAGATTCCCGCTTGTCTTGACGGAAATTCTGCTTCCAGGGAGTGCGAGCCTTCTGGGAGGACTTCTTTCCCGAGAAAGAAGAATGACCCGATCCCCACGAGGAGTGACCGAATCGTCCTCGGCCTCGAAAGGACCGCCGACCGCCATAGACACCAGGCTTGCCAGACGCCGAAGCCATGGCCCTACGCTGTGGTAAAGCTGTTTCCTTCGCCTTTGCCTTGGAAATCAGCTCTGTGAGGTCGGATCCAAAAAGACTTGTAAGGTAAGGCCAATAAACCTTGTTTGGAAACAGCGTCCCCGGTCCACTGTCTGAGCCATAAAGCTCTTTTGACTGTGACTGCTGCAGCTTGCGCTCTAGCCAGAAAGGATGCCGTATCCAGACCCGCATCAAAGATATAACAGGCTGCAGTTTCTAACCATTCGCAGATTTCCTGTATATCAGATAACGGAGATCCATTCTGCAACGCCGTCTTTAGACGTGCCAACCAACCTAGAGAAGCTCTAGAAGCACACATGGATCCTAACACCGCTCGGAATCCATGACCCGCGGCCTCATAGTTTGATTTTGCCGCCATCTCCGTTTTTCTGTCCAACGGCTCCTGCAAACTCGCCTTCCCTTTAACAGGTAGTAATGAGGATTTACTAAGCTGGGATAAAGAAACATCCACTTCAGGGGAAGGAGTCCAATTATCCTTTAACTCCGCAGAGCATGGATAAAGTGCATCAAAGAACCGCGTTCCATGAAAACGTTTATCTGGACACAAACGTTCCTCTTCTATTACACTATTAAGCTCATCCAGAGCTGGCAATGTTGTACGTGAAGTACGGTGCTCCTGGTACATACGTGCTGATTTACCAGGACGACCAGGTACCACTTCCGGTAACTGTAAAACTTCTCTCATGGCTTCAATCAAAGCCTCCGTACGTTTTGCAAGAGAAGAACGCCCCTGCCGTTCGTCCTTATCTGAATCGGATATCTCTCCATCCGAACTTAAAGGGGAACCCTGTCCACCATCCAAATCAGATACGTCTGACTCGCTTCGTGCAGAGGCCGGTAACGGCCTGCGTCGCTTCCTATCCTGAGAGGATCGAGCTGACACATATTGACTTAAAAGGTCAGACAAGCTATTAAGCGAACGAGCAATATCATCCAATTTTGCACCACTGTCGACCGCAGCGCTAGACGCTGTTGAGGTCTGCGTATCAGATTGCCGCAGCGGCACTGGGACATGGTCCGCGGCTTCTGAACCCTGTTCAGACATGCCTCCCTGTATTAGCAGGTCAAAACGGCAGTACCAGCAAAAAATGTGTTTTTTTTTTTTTTAATAAATCACTGAAGGGTTAAAACTCTTTTATATGTAGAGCTACCCCAGCGGTATTACAGTAAAATGCTGGCAGAAGTAACCCTCAGAAGGGTTAATGTCGCAGACTCCCCACAATAATATTGTGTGAGCCCCAGCTAAATATCTAGGTCTCTAATGAGACCGCAGCTGCAGGATAGCGATCGCTGCGCTGCAGGGTGAGGAATTTAGCGCTCACCCAGCTGGCCGTGGTGTGCGATGAGAAGGAGCGGTATGAGGAGCCCAGGAGCCTTTTGGTAATGGCCACCGCAGTGAGGGAGTCGGAAGAGAAGCGCCGTAAAGCATGCTTCTTGTCACAAAAAACCGGGAAGTGTGAGGACACGCCCCCCGCCGGCTCAAATATTGAGCGCGAACTCCCTCGCTCCTGCTCCCTCTCTGTCCTGCAGGTATCTGCCTGCGGACAAAGATTCACCACTTTTACATGTAGCGGCGCTGTCACCGCAGCGCTGAAGCATACTGACATGCTGAAATACAGTGTTAACATTAATAGCGCTGCCACCGCAGCGCTGAAAAAACACACTGATACACATGTAATAGCGCTGCTACCGCAACGCTAAAGCACTCACACATTATAATAAAAAATTTTTTTGTGGAGTACTCACCAGCTTTGCGCCACAGGGACCCCTCAGGATTTGTGGCGCTAGTGCCCATGCTTCCCCCCAGGGCGAGGAACGCAGTGACCCATGTGGTTTGCGTCCCCGCCAGGGAAGCTCTCCTCATCCCCCAGGGCCGGCAAGATTCTGCAGGGACCATAATGTAGATACAGATCCGCCAAGGGAGAGGTTGGGGTACAGCAGCGCTGAACCCGAGACCTCTAGACCACATCTGGTGATCCAAGTCTCTTGTCCGAAATAAAATAATAAAATCTTCTGAGGAGCTGCACTAGCAGCGACCATCCTCTGAGACCTCAAATCTTAGACTGAAGGAGCTGAGTAGGAGGAGCCCGAGCTGGAGGGGCCAGCCAGTCAACACGCTTTTGATCTGAGGTGTCATCCTGGTCTGGGGCTCCGCCTACCCATCAGTAATGAATTACTGTGTCTCCCTCCCTTCCATCTGCAGCTGAAATACAAACAAAACCCTATTTAATCTTCTAACACACATATAACCTGGTGGAAAAACCACCGCAACATGCAAAAAAATTGGTAACACCAATAACTAAAATTTTACCAAAAAACGTCAGATCTCTCCTCTTCCAAAAATTTAACTTGCGCTCCACTCTCTCTCTCACATCCACCCAACTTTCCTCTCCATCCAACTTCTCTGAAAATTTCACACCCAGCACCTTTATCGGTCCACTCACCACATTCACCCCAATATCATTGCTCAGAGTCCTCCCACCAAAAATCTTACATTCAGTCTTCTCCCAATTCACTTTAAACGCAGACGCTCCACAAAAAACGGATACCAACAACTTCACACGCCGCACCGAACACTCTGAATCACACAATACACACACATCATCCATGTAACCATTCACCTTCCACTCCCTCCCCCCCGCCCCCGGCACTTGCACACCCCGAATCACCTTATCTTTCCTCAACATACACAACAACGGCTCAATCGCGCAAATGAACACGACAGGGGACAACGGGCACCCCTGCCGTACACCGGAGAACACATTCACTCTCCTCCCTACATTCCCATTCAACAAAACACAACTATAAATATTTTTATACAAACTTCTCACTCTCTCAACAAACTCAGCCGGAAAACCCATCTTCACCAACACTCTAAACAGAAAACCATGCGCCAACCTATCATACGCCTTCTCAAAATCCAAACTCAACACATACACCCCCTTCTTACGGTTCAAACAGTCCCACAAGCAATCTCTCAGCATACACACACCCTCATGTAACCGCCTTCCAGGCACCGCACAACACTGCTCCTCACCCACCACACTCCCTACCACATCACGCATCCTATTTACATCCATTACATGTTTGGTGGCTTCCTATGTTCTTTGGGGATCTGCTCCGGGGCAGATAGCTTTCCTCTTTCTATCTTTAGGTGTAGTTAATCTCTCAGGCTGTGACGAGGCGTCTAGGACCAACATAGGTACGCTCCACGGCTGCCTTTAGTTGTGGTGGTTATGTGTAGCCCTGGTGTGAAGGCACACGCAGTACCCTGGAGAATGTGTGGAGAGATAGCAGTTCAATGCTCTATACCCATTCACTCAACATACACTAGACACACCCTTAGGGTAGTGTAGTCACTCGTTAGGGAGTGGTCAGTGTGCATTCATTGAGTGATTCTTGCAGTCAGTTTCCTGTCCTCGGACAGGGCAGACGTTAGTCAGTCTAGCCTGGACCTGGAGGGAGGAAGCAGTCCAGCCTGGCTCTGTCAGCAGTTCAACAAGTGGAGGCCAGTAAGGGCGAGATATAGATCACCTCAGCCTGGTCAGAGCTGTACCTCACTTGAAGACATTTATTGAGAAGGAAGAGTTTAGTACAGATACTTCAGTCTCCTGTCCCAAGGACAGTGAAGGTTCAGAGACGTGCTCCTGCCTAGAGGAATACTGAGATTCTGGCAACAAACTCTGAAGGAAGAAAAGAAGGGATTGATTATATGACCTTTGAAAGTGTGAGTGTTTATGCTACAAGCGCGGACAAGGCGAAAGGCACAGTGGAAGGAATATTTAAAAGTGCTTTAGGATTGGAGAAGTCCTGCACATTGTTACCGGTCACTGGGGACCGAAGGATCACTATAGCTTCACGCATAGTGGTAAGAAAACCAGAGGCTTACCGGACCTTAGGTCGTGGCAAGCAGCCCTGAAGAGTCGGTACGTAACTGGGGTCAGGGGAGTGAGGACCTTGAGTCTCTGCAGGACAAGATAGGAATTCAGCTCTCTCACAGGAAGGCTCCGACCACAAAACTGACCGGGCAGTACAGCTTTGAAATAGCTGGAGTTTATAGAGGGAACTACGCTTTATGCTGGTTGAACTCATCATTGTGAAAGTAAAGGAGGCCCCTAACTTGTCCAGCTGCTACCTCGAAACACATTCTCCATGGATCAGCCTCCTGGGACCTGCCTTACCATCTTACAAGTAAAAGGTATGGAAAGACGCTGACCGTGTGAGACTGAGTTATTTATTTGCATGCTTGCACAACCCTGCTTTAACTACCGACCTGAGGGAAGAGTCCCACCTGTAGGGGACCCGACATCTAGCTGCCTCACCATCCCCTCAGAGATCTACAGCAGCGCTGGTACAAATTACCAGAGACTACAGGTGGCGTCACGAACTGTATATAAATCTATCCCCTGTAAATATACCCCCAACATACGCCAGACCGCCAGGGCCACAGACCGAGCCACCGCTACCTGTGACAAACCCCATAGACTTCCATGGGCTCGGCTCTGAGTACCCCATTGCCCTGGTAATCCACAATTGTGGTGGCGGGTCGATACAGTTAGTCAGGGTACTGCAATCCAATAGATTCCAACCTCTGGTGTATTGCCATTTTTGCCTGCTCTCCTCAGCTACCGAAACATAACAGGGCCCATTATATATAGAACATCATATGGGGCCCATTATATATGGAGCATCATTTGGGGCCTATTATATATGAAGCATCTTATAGGGTCCATTATATATGGAGCATTATATGGGGTCCATTATATATGGAGCATTATATGGGGCTCATTATTCTGTATGGAGCTCTATGTGGTGACCATAATACTGTATGGAGCAATATATGCGGCTCATTATTCTGCACGGAGCACTATGTGGTGCCCATAATACTGTATGGATGACTATACTGTTTGTCCTTTGAGCTATTGTAAAATTTACAATAGATATCACTCATGTAATGTATGAAGTAAGTGAAATGTTTGGCTTTGTACTATACCTATATTTCTCTGCCGTATCTGTGCATCATGAATTGTGGTATGTGTTAAAGGGGCCCAGTGAGACTCTTTTGCCCGAGGCCCATGAAAACATGGAGCCGACCCTGCCACAGAAGGTAGTAGCTGCTCCTTCACCTACTGGACATGGACAGACAGAAGGAAGCAGATACTCCTTCACATACTGGACATGGACAGACAGAAGAAAGCGGCTGCTCCTTCACCTACCTGGACATGGACAGACAGAAGGAAGCGGCTGCTCTTTCACCTATCTGGACATGGACAGACAGAAGGAAGTGGTTTCTCTTTCACCTACCTGGACATGGACAGACAGAAGGAAGCGGTTGCTCCTTCACCTACCTTGACATGGACAGACAGAAGGAAGCGGCTGCTCCTTCACCTATCTGGACATGGACAGACAGAAGGAAGTGGTTGCTCCTTCACCTACCTTGACATGGACAGACAGAAGGAAGCAGATGCTCATTCAATACCTGGACATGGACAGACAGAAATAAGTGACTGCTCCTTCACCTTATTTAGGCTCACCTAGTGAGGCAGTTCCTCCAGCCTCCAGGTCCGGGTGGGCACATGAGCCCCACTGCAGCAGACAGGGAAGGCAAGTGGAAAGCAAGGACTCAGCGCATGCAGAAGACTGAGTACCAGAAGTACATGTGCAGTGTAATGCAGGGATGGCAAAACAAGGGTTAACCTGCTGGGCAAAGGATAAGAGTTGGAGCACACCAAACACTGGAAAATAAAGTCTTACTACTACGATACACGTGTGTCTTAGTGGGCCTTAAATAGTATTAGGGAGATGATGTCATTGAGCAACACCAGGCAACCTGCAAAACTCAGCGAGGAGCACAACAGAGGGCAGTGGACCGGAGTGAAATGAGCAAACCTGGATGTCGCCTTCACTTACCTGCACATGGAAGGACAGAAGACCATATGGTTGAAAGCAGTGTTGTAGGATGAACATCCTAGAGGAATTTAGGAGAATTTTGATTAGACCGATCACACTTCATACATTCCTGCTAATCTTCTCTCAATTATAGTGCCATGGAATAAATGGAGCTATAATAATAAAAATGTGTGATCCAGACCTGGATTTCCAAAAACAACACCAGTGGAAGTCGAGACTTGAGGAGAGGAGCCATCACCATCATCATCATCTGCTCCACCAAGTTTCTGTATAGAATCACAGTGTTAGAGTTGGAAGTGACCTCCTGGATCATCATGTCCACCCCTGCTCAATGCAGGAGTCACTAAACCATCTCAGACAGATGTCTGTCCGGCCTCTGTTTGAAGACTTCCATTGAATGAGAACTCACCACCTCTCGTGGCCGCCTGTTCCACTCATTGATCACCCTCCAAAAAGTTTTTTCTAATCTCTAATCTGTATCTTCTCTCTTCAACTGTGATGCCAAAGGAGCCCGACCAAGTACTGAGTGCATTTACTGATCATACATTTCAGTAGGACAACATTTCGGATTTTACAATCATTTTTCAAGCTGGTGTTATAAATTATTCTAATTTACTGAGATAATGACTTTTGGGCTTTCATTGGCTGTAAGCCATAATCATCAACATTAACAGAAATAAACACGTGAAATAGATGTGCAATGACTATTGTAAGCTTTTCAGGGGATTTAGCTCTGGGATCGCCGTCCTGGTAGACGGAGTGGCACAAAACAGTTTATTCACAGACAGCAACACTGGTGCAACTGGCCGCAACCAGCTTTATTGTAAGTCCACAGCAAACAACATGTGATCAAAACCAACTCAAACAAAAGTCCTGCCTGTCCGGCTACTGACTACACATAGATAGAGTCTGGTCCCTGATAGTGAGGGAATCTAACAGCCTGACCCAAAACAACACATTATATTCAGCAGTTACCAGCGTGGTTTTCCTAGGGACTCCTCTTGTGTCTGAAGGCACCTCCAGCATCCAGACTGAGAAAGCTCCCCTTATATTCAGTAGTTACCAGCATGGAGTTTCGCAGAGTCTCCTCTTGTGTCGGGAGGCACATCCAGCCTCCAAACTGAGAGAGCTCCCCTCCCGGAGTCTCCTCCTGTGTCTGGACTCCTGCCCAGACTGATCGAACTCTCAGACTGTGTTCCCAGACACCTATTTCTGGCTTCCTAATTATCACTTGAGTGGCTTCAGGTTTGAGCTGCAAGCGTGTACTGAATGGAAGGTGTAATGACCTTTCTCCACCACTAGTTCTACAAAGCCACACATTTCCCTTATACCAGTCAGGAAAGAACCTAGGTGAAATGTACACCCCATTCACCACATATCCCTTCACTGTCTCACACTATATAATATAGGAGTTTCACTTTTTGTATTGAAGACAGAAAAATTCACTTTTTGATGATATTCTAATTTAGTGAGAAGCACCTGTATATCTGAGAATACAGTGGTAATACATGCTGGGACTTGTAGTACTACATTTATAAATATGTGAATACTTGAGTGGTATGGTATGCTGGGATTTGTAGTGATACATATATAGATCTGTGAATGCTAGAGTGGTATTGTATGCTGGGATTTGTAGTACTACATATATAGATTTGTGAATCTAGAGTGGTATTGTATGCTGGGATTTGTAGTACTACATATATAGATCTGTGAATACTAGAGTGGAATTGTATGCTGGGATTTGTAGTACTACATATATAGATCTGTAAACACAAAACAAGGCGAAACTGGCACAATACATGTAGAATGAAAGTGGTAGAAAATTACCTAAATAATTATGCCAAAAATGGACAATAAACGACCGACTGCTAAATGGAGCAAGCAAAAGAATAAAGAGGAGGACAACAGTCTAATGGTCGGTAAAGACGGATTTTGGTAAGAACTTACCTGTAAAATCCTTTTCAGCGAAGGAAGGAAGGGAGACACTTCATTACTAGTGTGGGTAGGCGGAGCCCAGATAGGATAATCACCTCAGATCATAAAAAAAGGTGTTGTCCGACCCCTCCGGCTCGGGCTCCTTCTGCCGTACACTCCAGTTTTGTACACAAGCTAAGGAGAAATAAGAATCACCAGCGGAGCGACATAACCACTTCTGAAGAAATTCAGAGAACAAAGAAAAAGGTTATGCATATAACACAAAAACCACACAGTTCAGGTACTACTCACAGAACCTGACCACTGCGATGAGCTGGCGATGCCGGAAAAGAGCCTTAGAGCGCTGACCTCAGCTCAGATAATCGCTATCAGAGAGAGCCACGTTGTATCTGAAACATAACAACAACTTTCTGCCATGGGAGGGTTCAGTGTCTCCCTTCCTTCCTTCGCTGAAAAGGATTTTACAGGTAAGTTCTTACCAAAATCCGTCTTTCAGCAGCAGATGGAAGGAAGGGAGACACTTCATTACTAGTGGGACGTCCCAAAGCAGTCCAAAATCAAGGGTGGGAAAAAAACCATAAACAGGCAGAACCCAACAACCTTGGTAAATGCGCAACAGGCGCAACACAAACTTAACTATAAGTTTAAAACACAGCCGCCTGTAGGACCCTGCGTCCTAAGGCCGCATCAGCGAAGGCACTGACGTCCACCTTATAAAACTTTGTAAACGTGTGGACAGAGCGCCAAGTCACTGCCCGACAGAGCTGAGCTGCCGAAGCCCCTTGATGTAAAGCCCACGAAGAACCACAGCTCTCGTGGAATGGGCCCGAATCTTGATCGGGCAAGGTTCGCCCTTAAGACGGTAAGCCTCCAAAATGGCTGACCGGATCCAACGAGCTATCGAATCCTTGGAAGCTCGTTGACCACGCCAACGACCTGCTGGAGTCACAAACAGAGAATCCGACTTCCGAAAACTCTGGGTAAAAGACGAGTAAAACTTCAACGCCTGCACCAGATCCAATGTGTGCAAGGCCCGTTCCTTCGCATTCTTCGGTTCCGGACAAATCGAAGGTAAAACAATATCCTGGTTAATATGGAATTGTGACACCACCTTAGGTAGGAAGTCGTCTCGCGTGCGAAGAACAACGCGATCCGGAAAAAAACTCCAGGAAAAGCGGCGAACAAGGAAGAGCCGCCAACTCAGAAACCCTTCTCAAAGAAGTGACCGCCACCAGGAAGACAACCTTCCAATAAAGCAAAGAAAGGCTAACAGAACCCAAAGGTTCAAAAGGTTCACATTGAAGAACCTCCAATACCAGATTAAGTCGCCAAGGCGACACTGGTGCCTTCCTTGGTGGAAACTGACGGGCTACTCCGCGAAAAAAGGAACGTACGTCCCTACGCGAGGCAAAAGCTTTGCGAAAAAGCAAAGACAGGGCAGAACCCTGACCCTTCAGGGTGCTAACTGCCAAACCCTTGTCTAGCCCGTAAGCCAACAAGTTGGGAATAGAAAATTTCTTCGGATTCCTTGAAGAATCCGAACACCATGAAAAGAAGGTTTCCCAGATCTTGTAATAGATCCTAGTCGTAGCCGGACTTCTGGCTGCTCGCAGAGTAGCAATGACTTCTGCTGAAAACCCTTGACGGGTCAAGATTTCGGTCTCAAGCCATGCCGTCAAACGCAGAGACCTCAGGCCCGGATGATACACGGGTCTTTGAGTTAACAAGTCCGAACGGAGAAGAAGAGGAAATGGAGGTGCCGCCAGAAGCGACACCAGCGTGGAAAACCACGTTCTTCTTGGCCAATCTGGAGCTATTAAAATAGCCGGAACTCTCTCTAGTCTGATCCGACGTAACACGAGAGAAAGCAAGGATATCGGTGGAAACACATAAATTAGCTCGAATAGGTCCCACGGAACCAGCAGAGCATCCACCGCCACAGCTTTCGGATCCTTGTACCTGAACAAGAAGGTTGGTAACTTGGCATTGAACCTGGATGCCATCAAATCCACTTGGGGAGTTCCCCAACGGGAGCACAGCAGTGCAAAGACCTCCGGATGAAGACTCCATTCTCCGGGGTCCATCCACTCGCGACTGAGAAAGTCCGCCGTGACATTCTGAACTCCTAGGATGTGAATCGCAGAAATGGCTGGTACTCTGTTCTCGGCCCATACCAGAATCCGAGACACCTCCAACATGAGCCTGGAGCTTCTCGTCCCACCTTGATGGTTGATATACGCAACCGCCGTCGCGTTGTCCGTCTATACACGGACTGGTAAACCGCTCAAAGGGACCGTCCAATGTTGGAGACAAAGAAAAATTGCCCTCAATTCCAGAATGTTGATCGGTAAAACCGATTCTTCCGGTGACCATACTCCCTGGATCCAGAGGTCGCCAAACACCCCCCCCCAGCCCGTCAAGCTGGCATCGGTGGTTATGACCGACCATGTCAGAGGGAGGAAGGATTTCCCCAGAGAAAAAGTTTCCGGGCGCAACCACCATCCCAGAGACTCTCGCACCTTGTGTGAGATTATGACACTGCAATCCAGTGTCACCTGTGTTCTATCTTCAAGATGAACATCTGAAGAGTCCTGCAATGGAATTGGGCAAACGGGAGTGCTTCCATTGACGCTACCATCAACCCCAGAAGGCGCATACACCTTTGAAGGGACATTGTCGTTGAGGACTGTATAGTCTGGGCAAGTCGATGAACACTTGCTTGTTTGTCCGGAGGCAGGGATACCACTGCTCGTACCGTGTCGAAATGCATCCCCAAAAATAGGATTGACTTCGACGCGTCACTGCTTCCTCTTTTGAGGAACACAATCAGAAGGTCGTCCAGATAGGGAAAAATCGTAATCCCCTGTCTTCAAAGACTTGCCATAAGAAGTGCCAGAATTTTCGTAAAAACTCTGGCGCTGAAACCATTCCGAATGGCAGAGCCACAAATTGGTAACGATCCTGACCTTATGGCAAAACGAAGAAAACGCTGGTGACCTCTTCCGTCGAGAACATGCAAATAAGCGTCCCGAAAGTCGATTGACACCAAAAAGTCGTTCTGCGACAGACCTGCCACAACTGAGCGAAGCGACTGCATGCGAAATTTTCGGGTGCGGACATGTCGATTCAATCTCTTGAATCCAGAATGGGACGAAATTCGCCCTCCTTTTTGGGAACCACAAAAAGGTTGGAATAAAAACCTCTTCCCCGGTCCTCCGGTGGAACTGGTACTACCACACCCTTCTTAGCAGAGAATCGACTTCCCGCAACAGAGCGGCAAATAACTCAGGTTCTGACGGAGTGCGAGATTGGCAAAAAAACTTTCTGGGAGACGAGAAAGAAAACTCTATGAAATAGCCTGCCGACATAACCCGCGTCACCCATCCGAAACGCGGGAAAACCAAATTGATTCGAATTGGAGCAGGCGACCCCCCACTCGAGAACCCTCGAGTGAGCCCCTGGCGTCAGTCCGCCTTAGCGGGCCTTTAGTCAGCTTCTCGTTTGTCATGACGGAAGTCCTGCTTCCAGGGAACGTTTGCGGAGTCTCTTTTTTTTTTTTTTTTTAAAAAGCGAGACGACTCGATCTCCAAGAGGTCTGACCGAACCGTCCTCTGGTTCGAAAAAACCGTCGGTACCCTGGTACCAGAATTGCCAGACGCAGACGCTACAGCTCTTTGCTGTGGCAAAATCCGGTCCCTGTCTAAGCCACAGTGTTGACTGTGACCGAGGACAGCAGTAATTAAACCAGCATCACTGCCATATCAGGCTGTATCCAACAACTTGAAAAGCCCATCTACTCGAATAGCGAGGATCCATCCACACCGTCCGTAGACGGTCCAACCAGCTTAGAGAAGCTTTACTAGCACACATGGTCCTAGCACCGCCCTGAATTCATGACGCGCGGCGTCATAGATGGATTTCGTTGCCATCTCCGTTTTCCTGTCCAGCGGATCATGAAAACTCGCTTTCCCTTTAACAGGAAACAATGAGGATTTACTAAGCTGGGATAAAGGAACATCCACTTCAGGAAAAGAATCAATCAAATCCGTCGAACATGGATACAATCCACTGCTCCATCAAGCTCATGCATAAGTGGCAATGTCGATCGCGACCTATGCGATTCCTGGAACATCCGGGCCGACTTACTAGTTTGTCTGTAGTCTAACAGGTTAGATTTGTCATTAAAACAGACAGCGCCAGCCATAAACGATAAGTTGTGCTGGCGTCGGCCAAGAAAACAACCTAATGCCGGACATAGATCCGTAGTTAGCACAGGCGCCGGACACAGCGCATCCACAGCGCAAGCGCAGGACACAAGCGCGTCTGTAGCGCAGGCGCAGGACACAGTGCATCCGTAGCGCAGGCGCAGGAAAAAAGCACATCCGTAGCACAGGCGTAGGACACAGCGCATCCGTAGCGCAGGCGTAAGACACCGTGTATTCGTAGCGCAGGCGCAGAACACAGCGCATCCGTAAGACAGCGTATTCGTAGTGCAGGCGCAGGACACAGCACATCCGTAACACAGATGTATTTATAGCGCAGGCGTCGGATCCATAGATGATCAAACGCCAAAGACCCTCACAGGCTAAAGACGCTGCAGCGCAGGTGCTGGATACAGAGCATCTGAAGCGCAGACGCTGGCACGGTGCGTTACGCAGGCGTCAAACAAAAAGTATTTGGACGCCTTTGACATGCCCTCACACAGTATATGACAGGCTAAACCTGTCAGTAACTTGTGGATTCTCAATAATATCAGCAAGAAAACGAAGGCTGAAGGGTTAAAGCTCTTAAAATAGGAGCTACCCCAGCTGACCCTTCAGTCAAGGGTTAACCGCCACCAAGGGGTTAATGCCGCAGCCTCCCTACAACGCCCGTTAGGAGGAGATGTACGAGACCCAGATATATGGTTGCGGTACCGCTGCAGGAAGCGCAATTGCTCAGAAATGACGCCCTGCGCTGTGGTGATGAAGGGGTTAAGCTTCCTCTGAAGCGACTCACCCAGCTGGTCGCGGTGCCGGGAGGGGAGGAGAGCGAAGACCCGAGGAAGCGTTCCGCTCCCTGCTCGTACGCTGGAGAGATGGAGCAGGAGAAAAAAAGGCAGTAATGGCCGCCGCGCTGTGCCTCCGATGAGCTCCTGCATAGAGAAGCCGGAAATGGAGACTGCAGAAAAGCGCGCGCTCAGAGCGCCGCGAAAATTCAAATAAAAAAGCGGGAACTCCTCTCTCCCCCTCTCCTATGTCCTGCAGCCATCTGCTGCGGACAAAAAAATACAAGTAGCAGTGGCTGCCTCAGCAGTCACTGAAAGCACCTGACATACATGTAATAGCGCTGCGCAGCAGACGCTAAAAGCACACTGGCATACATGTACAGCGCTGCCGCAGCAGACGCTAAAAGCACTCACATACTATTAATAAAAATATGGAGTACTCACCAGCCGAGCGCCACAGTGATCTGCTCAGAGATTTGTGACGCTGTGCCCATGCTTCCCCCCAGGGTGGAGGACGCAGTGACCCCAGAGCGCGGTGTGTGTCCTCTGCCAGGAAAGCCATCCTCATCCCCCCGGGCCGGCAAGATTATGTAGAGACCGCCATACAGGGTATACACATCTGCCAAGGGAGAGGAGGGGTCCAGCAGCGCTGAGACCCCTGAGACCTCTAGACTAATGTCCAAGTCTCTTGTCCGATTAAAATAAAAAAGTCTTCTGAGGAGCTGCCTTAGCAGCGACTATCCTCCATGGACCTCAAATCGAAACTGGAGTGTACGGCAGGAGGAGCCCGAGCCGGAGGGGCCGGACAACACCTTTTTTTATGATCTGAGGTGATTATCCTATCTGGGCTCCGCCTACCCACTAGTAATGAAGTGTCTCCCTTCCTTCCATCTGCTGCTGAAAAATTTATAAATTTTATTAACAACAATGATGATAATAAAAAGGTATATGGCAAACACGGGGAATTGTACACCCAAACAGCAAGATCAAAAAACGGGTCAGGCAAACAGATAGGACCACTGTCATATTAAACCCAGCCACATAGGTAATAATAACAGCTACAATAAAGATGTACCAAGGTATCCTCACGCATTGCAGTTAATGACTAGCACAGTCATGGACAATGTCCAACTATATACATAAGTATGCACAGCAAATGCTAAGGATACACAGTGTAACGCAAAAAGGTATAAGAATAGATAATTACCAAATGATACACGTCCGCCGTCACCTGACCCACCCCGACGCGCGTTTCGGAGTGGGGACACTCCTTCCTCAGGGGGCGTGTAAACCAATAGTGCTAAGACCCATATATATATATAAGAATAAAACGGATGTGCACATACATCGTCACAGCGCCGCGCATGCCCAGCGCACAACCCGGGACGTCACATCCGGAACGCCGTGGGGCCCCACGTGATCCAAATATGAAACGTCACCTAAGTGACGCAGGAGCGCGACGAAAGAACGGCGCATGCGCAGGACCGCCCTGGTATGGGAAACCAGGAAAAATAATGGCAGCACCGATACAGACGTCATAAAAGGTAATAGAATGCATCATAGATAGAAATATCAAATAAATACAACAATAGAGAACTCAAATACACACATAAGAGATACCAGATCCAAAATAATGAAAATAAATACAAAACAAACTCTGCAAAACAAAAAACAGGACATAAAATATAAATAATAAAAATGTGAAAAAATATATAAACAAAATTATATAAGGAATAAACACAAAAAAACATATAAATTGAAAATATGAAACGTCCACATAACAGTAACTGAGACAATCCTATGGGAATATGTATATTCATTCTTAGGGTCCCAATAGATATCTTCAATATGTGTGGAGAATTTGAGACATCGGTGGAGAACAGATAAAATCTAGAAAAAGAAAATAATGTTAAAACCATATAATAACAAGATCATGCGGATGAATGGAACAAAATGATATTCAAAATGGGGAGATCACAAGAATGGTACAAATGACATGTTTTCATTAAGGCCATGTGGATGGATCGTTTTTAGCGTCCATATCCATTTCGTCTCAGCCTGTGCTAACCTTCTGGACAAATCACCACCACGTATGTTAATATTAAGGGCATAAATCCCTTCAACCTTAAGCAAAGAGCCGTCACATTGATGGAATTCAGCAAAATGCCGTGGTAAAGTTTTTAAGGTAGTGATGTCAATGCAGGTAGATGCGGCTGCAATGCCCAAGACGTGTTCACGCACACGAACTTTAAATTGTCGAGTGGTGAGACCCACATAGGACAAACCACACGGACAACTGGCACAGTATATGACATATCGAGTCGTACAAGAGATGCGCTGTTTGATCTCAAATTGTCTAGTGCCATCAGAATTGGTGAACGTAGAACACCATACAATGTTAGGGCATGCCACGCATCTACCACATGGTGTACATCCATGAATAGCAGGGGCGTTGTCCAAGAAGGTTGGGATATGTTGACCAGAGTAATGGCTAGAGGTAAGATGGTCCCGCAGATTTTTAGCCCGTCTAAAAGTAAAATAAGGTCTATAAGGTAAAAATTTGCCAATAATAGGGTCCACCTTAAGAATAGGCCACGCTTTCTGTACGGCTTGCCGCATCTGATGATGCTGAGGGTGGAAGGTGGTAATGAACCTTACCATGTTTGGATCATTAGGTCTGGACACATTATCAGAGTACAATAATCCATTCCGAGATGAATGTTTGGCTCTGTGATATGCCCTCTTAATAGAGCGCCTACTATAGCCCCTAGCTAGAAAGCGTGACCTCAATTCATTAGCTCTAGCCTCAAAATCGGTTTCTGTGGAGCAGATCCGCCGAAGACGGAGGAACTGCCCCACAGGTACAGCCCTCATGACATGAGACGGATGGCAAGAGGAGGCATGTAACACACTGTTCGTAAAGTCTCCTTACGGTAAATATCAGTCTGGATGACACCAAAGTTATCTTTCATAACGGAGACATCCAGAAAGTTAATAGCACTAGGATCCCATACCAAGGTAAGGTGTATGTTAAGGTCATTGTCATTCAAAGAGGCAACAAATTGCGCAAGGTCGGTGGAGGTGCCCTGCCAGACAAAGAAGATATCGTCAATATAGCGAACCCAAAAGGGAACGCAATTAATTGACCCCTGTTTGTCTGTCAGGAAAAGGTCCCTCTCCCACAGCCCCAGGAAGAGGTTGGCATAGGATGGTGCAAAAGCAGCACCCATTGCCGTCCCCTGGAGCTGGAGGTAGAAGGACCCTTTAAATACAAAAAAATTGTGGGTGAGGGTAAACTCTAGTAGCTCCAGGATGAGGTCCCTTAAACCAATAGGAAGCGTTGTTGTCCCAAGAAAGAATCGGACAGCGGAAATACCATCAGAGTGTCTAATATTAGTATATAGGGACTCAACATCCAATGAAGCCAATAGAGAATTACCCTCTAAACACAATCCATCGACCTTGCGCAACAGTTCGCCAGTATCCTTGAGGAATGAGGGGAGGTTGGCAACCAGTGGCTGTAGATAATGATCAATCCACTTATTTATATTCTCCAAGAGGTTCCCCCTCCCAGACACGATAGGTCTGCCAGGCGGGGAAGAAAGATTCTTATGGACCTTGGGCAGAAGGTACAAAGTTGCAATAGTCGGTTCCCTGATTTTTAGTGCCGAAGCCAGTCCACTGGTGATAACATTAGTATCAACAGCTCTCTTCAAGATGTCATCTAATTGGGCAGAGTAAGCCGAAAGAGGATTATAGGTAAGTTTACGATAACACACAGTGTTATGCAACTGTCGAAACGCCTCCTTCTCATATAGAGATTTGGGCCAAATCACCACGTTGCCACCCTTATCGGCTGGCTTCAGCACAACATCAGGCAAACCTTGTAGAAATTTTAAGCGATTTCTTTCATCACTAGTAAGATTATCAACTCTTCTGCCCAATGAAATCCTGGAGAAGTCCTCCGTCACCACCCGCACAAACAAATCGATACTGGGACAAGTAGAAAACGGGGGAACCTCTTGGAGCGAGGACGTATAGAAGGAGGAATATTACCTCCATTATCATTATGTTCTAATGCCAACTCTTCCAAGATCCTTAATGCCTCCTGCTCCTCTTCTGTTGGAAAAAGATGTGAGATATCACCGTTATAGAAATACCTTTTAAATAACAATGACCTTGCGAAAAGACGGATTTTGGTAAGAACTTACCTGTAAAATCCTTTTCAGCGAAGGAAGGAAGGGAGACACTTCATTACTAGTGGGTAGGCGGAGCCCGGGTAGGATAATCACCTCAGATCATAAAAAAGTGTTGTCCGGCCCCTCCGGCTTGGGCTCCTCCTGCCGTACACTCCAGTTTTGTACACAAGCTAAGGAGAAACAAGATCACCAGCAGAGCGACATAACCACATCTGAAGAAAATCAGAGACAAAAGGAAAGGTTATGCAATAACACAACAAACCACACAGTTCAGGGACTACTCACAGAACCTGACCACTGCGATGAGCTGGCGATGCCGGAAAAGAGCCAGAGAGCGTTGACCTCAGCTCAGATAATCGCAATCAGAGAGAGCCACGCTGCATCTGAAAACAAACTTCTGCCATGGGAGGGATCAGTGTCTCCCTTCCTTCCTTCGCTGAAAAGGATTTTACAGGTAAGTTCTTACCAAAATCCGTCTTTCAGCAGCAGATGGAAGGAAGGGAGACACTTCATTACTAGTGGGACGTCCCAAAGCAGTCCAAATCAAGGGTGGGAAAAAAACCATAAACAGGCAGAACCCAACAACCTTGGTAAATGCGCAACAGGCGCAACACAACTTCACTAGAAGTTTAAATTACCGCCGCCTGTAGGACCCTGCGTCCTAAGGCCGCATCAGCGGAGGCACTGACGTCCACCTTATAAAACTTTGTAAGCGTGTGGACAGAGCGCCAAGTCGCCGCCCGACAGAGCTGAGCTGCCGAAGCCCCCTGATGGAAAGCCCACGAAGAACCCACAGCTCTCGTGGAATGGGCCCGAATCTTAATCGGGCAAGGCTTGTCCTTAAGACGGTAAGCCTCCAAAATGGCTGACCGAATCCAACGAGCTATCGATCCTTGGAAGCTCGTTGACCACGCCGACGACCTGCTGAAATCACAAACAGAGAGTCCGACTTCCGAAAACTCTGGGTGACAGACAAGTAAAACTTCAACGCCCGCACCAGACCCAATGTGTGCAAGGCCCGTTCCTTCGCATCCTTCGGTTCCGGACAAAGCGAAGGAAAAACAATATCCTGGTTAATATGGAATTGTGACACCACCTTAGGTAGGAAGTCGTCTCGCGTGCGAAGAACAACGCGATTCGGAAAAAACTCCAAGAAAAGCGGCGAACAAGAAAGAGCCGCCAACTCAGAAATCCTTCGCAAAGAAGTGACCGCTACCAGGAAGACAACCTTCCAAGAAAGCAAAGAAAGGCTAACAGAATCCAAAGGTTCAAAAGGCTCGCGTTGAAGAACCTCCAAAACCAGATTAAGTCGCCAAAGCGACACTGGTGCCTTTCTTGGTGGAAACTGACGGGCTACTCCGCGAAAAAAGGAACGTACGTCCCTACGCGAGGCAATAGCTTTTCGAAAAAGCAAAGACAGGGCAGACACCTGACCCTTCAGGGTGCTTACTGCCAAACCCTTGTCTAGCCCGTACTGCAAAAAAGCCAACAAGTTGGGAATGGAAAATTTCTTTGGCTTCCTTGAAGAACCCAAACACCATGAAAAGAAGGTTTCCCAGATCTTGTAATAGATCCTAGTCGTAGCCGGACTTCTGGCTGCTCGCAGAGTAGCAATGACTTTTGGTGAGAACCCTCGACGGGTTAAAATTTCGGTCTCAAGAGCCATGTCGTCAAACGCAGAGACCTCAGTCCCGGGTGATACACGGGCCCTTGAGTTAACAAGTCCGGACGTAGAGGAAGAGGAAATGGAGGTACCGCCAGGAGCGACACCAGCGTGGAAAACCACGTCCTTCTTGGCCAATCTGGAGCTATCAGAATAGCAAGAACTCTCTCTAGACTGATCCGACGTAACACGAGAGGAAACAAGGATATCGGTGGAAACACATAAACTAGCTCGAATTGGTCCCACGGAGCCACCAGAGCATCCACCGCCACAGCTTTCGGATCCTTGTACCTGGACATGAAGGTGAGTAACTTGGCATAGAACCTGGATGCCATCAAATCCACTTGGGGAGTTCCCCAACGGGAGCACAGCAGTGCAAACACCTCCGGATGAAGACTCCATTCTCCGGAGTCCATCCTCTCGCGGCTGAGAAAGTCCACCGTGACATTCTGAATTCCTGGAATATGAATCGCAGAAATGGCTGTACTCTGTTCTCGGCCCATACCAGGATCCGAGACACCTCCAACATGAGTCTGGAACTTCTCGTCCCGCCTTGATGGTTGATATACGCAACCGCCGTCGCGTTGTCCGTCTGTACACGGACTGGTAAACCGCTCAAAAGGACCGTCCAGTGTTGGAGGCAGAGAAAAATGCTCTCAATTCCAGAATGTTGATTGGTAACACCGATTCCTCTGGTGACCATACTCCCTGAATCCAGAGATCGTTCCAAACACCCCCCCAGCCCGTCAGGCTGGCATCGGTGGTTAAGACCGACCACGTCAGAGGGAGGAAGGATTTCCCCAGGGAAAAAGTTTCCGGACGCAACCACCATTCCAGAGACTCCCGCACCTTGTGGGAGATTAGGAACACCGCAATCCAGTGTCTCCTGTGTTCGATTCCAATTTTTCAAAATGAACATCTGAAGGTCCTGCAATGGAATTGAGCAAACGGAAGTGCCTCCATTGACGCTACCATCAACCCCAGAAGGCACATGCACCTTCGAAGGAACACTGTCGTTAAGGACTGCATAGTCTGTGCAAGTCGATGAATACTTGCTTGCTTGTCCGGCGGCAGAGACACCACTGCTTTTGCTGTGTCGAAAAGCATCCCCAAAAATAGAATCGACTGCGACGGCTCCAGAGACGACTTCTCCCAGTTGACTAGCCACCCGAAATCCTCCAGGAGCTGAAGGGATAGATCGCGAGCCGTCACAGCCTCCTCCTTTGAGGATGCCACAATCAGAAGGTTCCAGATAGGGAAGAATCGTGATCCCTTGTCTTCGAAGGATTGCCATGAGAGGTGCCAGAACCTTTGTAAAAACTCGGGGCGCTGAAGCCAACCCGAAGGGTAGGGCCACAAATTGATAATGGTCCTGCCTATGGCAAAACGAAGAAAACGCTGATAAGCCCTTCCGATAGGAACGTGTAAATAAGCGTCGCGAATGTCGATAGACACCAAAAAGTCGTTGTGTGACAGGGTCGTCACAACTGAGCGAAGCGACTCCATGCGAAACTTTCGGGTGTGGACATGCCGATTTAACCTCTTGAGATCCAGAATGGGACGAAATTTGCCCTCTTTTTTGGGAACCACAAAGAGGTGGAATAAAATCCCCTTCCCCGGTCTTCCGGTGGAACTGGTACTACCACACCCTTCTGCAACAGGGAATCGACTTCCCGCAGAAGAGTTGCCAATAGTCGGGATCTGACGGAATGCAAGATTGGCAAAAACTTTCTGGAGGTCGAGAGAGAAAACTCTATGAAACAGCCTGCCAACATGACCCGCGTTACCCAAGTATCTGAGATGCGGGAGATCCATATCGATTGGAAATGGAGAAGGCGACCCCCACTCGAGAACCCTCGAGTGAGCCCCTGGCGTCAGTCCGCCTTAGCGGCCCTTTAGTCAGCTTCTCGGAAGCCCTGCTTCCAGGGAACGTTTGCGGAGTCCCCTTTTTTTTTTTTTTTAAAAAAAAGCAGGACGACTCGATCTCCAAGAGGTCTGACCGAACTGTCCTCTGGTTCGAAAAAACCGTCGGTACCACTGGTACCAGACTTGCCAGACGCAGACGCTAATCTGAAGCGCAAACGCTGGCACGGTGCGTTACGCAGGCGTCAGACAAAAAATATTTGGACGTCTTTGTGCCCTCACGGTTATGACAGGTTAAAAACTGTCAGTAACTTGTGGATTCTCAATAATATCAGCAAGAAAACGAAAGCTGAAGGGTTAAGGCTCTTAAAATAGGAGCTACCCCAGCTGACCCTTAGTCAAGGGTTAACCGCCCCAAGGGGTTAATGCCGCAGCCTCCCTACAACCTCCGTTAGGAGGAGATGTACGAGACCCAGGTATATGATTGCGGTACCGCTGCAGGAAGCGCAATTACACAGAAATGATGCCCTGCGCTGTGGCAATGAAGGGGTTAAGCTTCCTCTGAAGCGACTCACCCAGCTGGTCGCGGTGCCGGGAGGGGAGGAGAGCGATGACCCGAGGAAGCGTTCCGCTCCCTGCTCGTACGCTGGAGAGATGGAGCAGGAGAAAAAAAAAAAAAAAAAGGCAGTAATGGCCGCCGCACTGTGCCTCCGATGAGCTCCTACATAGAGAAGCCGGAAATGGAGACTGCAGAAAAGCGCGCGCTCAGAGCGCCGCGAAATTCAAAATAAAAAGCGGGAACTCCTCTCTCCCCCTCTCCTATGTCCTGCAGCCATCTGCTGCGGACAAAAAAATTACAAGTAGCAGTGGCTGCCTCAGCAGTCACTAAAAGCACCTGACATGCAATACATGTAATAGCGCTGCGCAGCAGACGCTAAAAACACACTGACATACATGTACAGCGCTGCCGCAGCAGACGCTAAAGCACTCACATACTATTAATAAAAATATGGAGTACTCACCAGCCGAGCGCCACAGTGATCTGCTCAGAGATTTGTGACGCTGTGCCCATGCTTCCCCCCAGGGTGGAGGACGCAGTGACCCCAGAGCGCGGTGTGTGTCCTCTGCCAGGAAAGCCATCCTCATCCCCCCGGGCCGGCAAGAATATGCAGAGACCGCCATACAGGGTATACACATCTGCCAAGGGAGAGGAAGGGGTCCAGCAGCGCTGAGACCCCTGAGACCTCTAGACTAATGTCCAAGTCTCTTGTCCGATTAAAATAAAAAAGTCTTCTGAGGAGCTGCCTCAGCAGCGACTATCCTCCTTGGACCTCAAATCGAAACTGGAGTGTACGGCAGGAGGAGCCCAAGCCGGAGGGGCCGGACAACACTTTTTTATGATCTGAGGTGATTATCCTACCCGGGCTCCGCCTACCCACTAGTAATGAAGTGTCTCCCTTCCTTCCATCTGCTGCTGAAATGTGCAGATCTTTAACACCCGTGAATGGATCGAAACGAGAGGTAGGAGAAAAAGATAGACCCTTACCAAGTAAAGAAACATCAGCATCAGAAAGTATGTGGTGTAAGCTTTTCAGGGGATATAGCTCTGGGATCGCCGTCTTGGGGAGACGGAGTGGCATAAAGAGACCATTCACAGACAGTAGTTCTGTTAAAAACTGGCTGCAACCAGTTTTATTAAAGTCCACAGCAAACAGAACATAAATTAAAACAAATCATAAACATAAAGCCTGGGCTTGTCCAGCCACTAATTACACTTAGTTATATTTCCCTTTCTATCCGGGTCCAGACTCTAATAGTCTGTTCCCAAAACAACACATATGTTCAGTAGTTACCGGCGTGCAGCTCACATGAGGCTCCAATGGCGTCTGAAGTCAGATCCAGACAGAGAGAGAGCCTCCTCTGAACTTCCAAGCAGGTACTTATGGCTGTCTAATTAAGCAGCTGTGTTCACTCTGGGCTGAACTGCAAACCTGTCCCAGATGGGAATGGAGTGAACACCGCACTGACAACCTACTTTTTATGCGCCCCAGCTAAGAAACCTGGGGGAGATATACACCCCGTCCAGTACGCACCCCTTCACTGTCTCACATATCCCCCCCCTCTTCTCCAGACCGGAGGGCTGGTCAACAACTCCAAAGAGACAGTGAACTCTGGACAAGGCATCAGCATTACCCTGTAATTTCCCAGGTCTATGCTCGACCGAGAAATTAAATTCCTGAAGCGAAAGGAACCACCTTGTCACCCTGGCATTCCTTTCCTTGTTCTGCTTCATCCATGCCAGAGGAGCATGGTCTGACTGCAATTTAAATTTCCTACCCAAGAGGTAATAACGCAGTGAGTCCAACGCCCATTTGATTGCGAGGCACTCTCGCTCCACAATGGCATAATTTTGTTCAGCCGGTGTCATTTTTCGACTTAGATACATTACTGGGTGTTCTTCACCCTTCACGACCTGCGACAACACCGCTCCTAACCCCACATTAGAGGCATCAGTTTGAACCAGAAACTCTTCCCTGAAATTAGGGGTGACCAGAACTGGTCTTTGACACAAAGCCTTTTTCAACGACTGAAATGCTTTTTCTGCCTCTGGATTCCAATCTATCATTTTTGACTTCCCACCTTTTGTCAGGTCGGTCAATGGAGCCGCAATGGAGGCATAATTTTGTACGAATCTGCGATAGTACCCAGTGATGCCCAGAAACGCTTTGACCTGTCGTTTTGTGAGGGGTATAGGCCAATTCTGAATTGCCTCTACCTTATCGATTTGTGGCTTAATTAGCCCCCTGCCAATGACATAGCCCAGGTACTTGGCTTCTTCTAGGCCAATGGCACATTTCTCTGGGTTTATGTTCAGCCCAGCTCCGCCTATCGAGTCTAATACGGCTTGTACCTTAGCGAGGTGGCTCTCCCAATCGGAACTGAAAATTACCACATCATCCAGGTAGGCAGCCGCATAGGCTTGATGCGGGCGCAGGATCAGATCCATAAGCCTCTGAAAAGTAGCTGGGGCCCCATGCAACCCGAATGGCATCACGAGATACTGAAACAAACCTTCCGGGGTTGCAAAGGCCGTTTTTTCTTTTGCTTCCTCAGACAGGGGTATCTGCCAGTACCCTTTTGTCAGATCGAGGGTTGTAATATAACGGGCACCCCCTAACCTCTCGATTAGCTCGTCTACCCGTGGCATCGGGTAGGCGTCAAATTTCGACACTTCGTTCAACTTTCTGAAATCATTACAAAACCTCCAGGTTCCATTAGGTTTTGGGATCAGGACAATCGGGCTACACCACTCGCTTTGGGCCTCCTCAATGACCCCGAGGTCTAGCATGCGTTTGATTTCAGTAGAGACTATCTTTCTGCGGGCTTCGGGAATTCTGTACGGTTTTATCTTGACCTTAGTACCGGGCTCGGTCTCGATATGGTGTTTTACGAGAGAAGTCCGGCCGGGCAAGTCAGAAAACCTCTGCTGATTTTTCTGCAGAAACTCCCGTACTTCCTGTTTTTGGTGCACGGACAATGTCTCACCAATGGTCACAGGAGGTAGAGATGGTTTCAACCCTTTCTCTACTTCACCCGAGGCCAACAATGACTCTCTGTCCCTCCAGGACTTGATCAAATTGACATGGTACACCTGGTAGGGCTTTCGTCTCCCAGGTTGGTGTACTTTGTAAGTGACCTCGCTCATTTTCTGTACTATCTCGTATGGGCCATGCCACTTGGCCAAAAACTTACTTTCCACCGTGGGAATTAGGATTAGGACTCGATCCCCGGGGTTGAAAGTCCTAATTTTTGCTGACCGATTATATACCCTGCTTTGAGCTTCTTGGGCTCTCTGCAGATGATTCTTAACCAACGGCATAACTTTAGCCATCCTCTCTTGCATCTAGGCAATATGCTCTATAACACTCTTATATGGAGTTGTCTCGGTTTCCCATACTTCCTTGGCTATGTCTAGCAAGCCCCGCGGGTGCCGACCATATACCAACTCAAAGGGAGAAAACCCCGTAGAGGCCTGGGGCACCTCTCTGACCGAAAACATTAAGTAGGGTAACAGGTAGTCCCAGTCCCGCCCATCTTTCTCTACTGCTTTCTTTAACAGAGCAGACGCTCAATGGGATAGATGAGGGGGGGATGCTAGGGTGGAGCTGCAGGACACTGAAGTAGGAAGCTGGGTGACAGTTAGAAAGCGGGGTAGAGGGAAGAGCGCCAGGGAGGCTAGTCCTGATCTGGCACACCCCAATAAGTTTGCAAAGTTGGCAGATGAGGGGGTTGTCAGTACAGGGGTAGCACTGCTGCAGTCAGGCATGTCCTCTGAAAGCCGGGGGAGTGTCTGCTCCAGTAAGGGGGGAATTAGGAGAGCAGGGCAGGCCAGACAGGTGCTGGTAGTGGGGGACTCAATTATTAGGGGAACAGATAGGGCAATCTGTCACAAAGACAGGGATCGTCGAACAGTGTGCTGCCTACCTGGCGCTCGAGTCCGACACATCGCTGATCGGGTTGACAGATTACTGGGAGGGGCTGGTGAGGACCCAGCGGTCATGGTGCACATTGGCACAAATGACAAAGTTAGAGGCAGGTGGAAGGTCCTTAAAGATGATTTCAGGGAATTAGGCTGCAAGCTTAAAGCAAGGACCTCCAACGTGGTATTTTCTGAAATACTGCCGGTACACGTGCCACACCAGAGAGGCAACGGGAGATTAGGGAGGTTAATAAGTGGCTCAAGAATTGGTGTAGGAAGGAGGGGTTTGGGTTCCTGGAGAACTGGGCCGACTTCTCAGTTGGCTACAGGTTCTATGCTAGGATGGGCTGCACCTCAATGGGGAGGGTGCAGCTATGCTGGGGGAGAAAATGGCTAGAAGGTTGGAGGAGTCTTTAAACTAGGGGGGAGTGTATTCATTTTATAGGAGGGGAAGGCTGTGCAGATAGAGACCTGGGCACAAATAATGAAATTGGGGGTGGGGGTGGCATGGGGGGTGGGGTTAGAACAGATAATAATTTAAGAAAGAATAGAGGTTCAGAGAGATACATAAAGTGCATGTATACTAATGCTAGAAGCCTCACCAACAAAATGGCGGAATTAGAATTAATTTTGTTGGAACATAATTATGACATGGTGGGGATATCTGAGACTTGGCTGGATGAGAGCCACGACTGGGCGGTTAATTTACAGGGCTATAGTCTGTTTAGAAATGACCGTAAAAATAAGCGAGGTGGGGGTGTGTGTTTATATGTAAAATCATCCTTAAAACCCATCCTGCGTGATATCTGTGAATCTAATGAAGATGTAGAGTCTCTGTGGGTGGAGATTAGGAGAGGGGGGGAGAAATAATAAATTACTGATAGGGGTTTGTTATAAGTCTCCTAAAATAATGGAAGCAACAGAGAATATCCTGGTAAAGCAAATAGATGAAGCAGCAACTCAAGGAGAAGTCATTATTATGGGGGACTTCAACTACCCTGAAATACATTGGGGAACAGAAACCTGCAGTTCCAGCAAAGGTAATAAGTTTTTGGCAACTATGAGAGACAATTACCTTTCACAACTAGTTCAGGACCCAACAAGAGGGGGGCACTGCTAGACCTAATATTATCCAACAGGCCAGACCGCATATCAAATATAAGGGTTGGGGGTCACTTGGGTAATAGTGATCACAAAATAATAAGCTTTCATGTATCCTTTAATAAGATGTGTAGTCGAGGGGTTACAAGGACACTAAACTTCAGGAAGGCAAATTTCCAACGGATGAGAGATGATCTTGGTGCAATAAACTGGGACGATATCCTGAGACATAAAAATACACAAAGAAAATGGGAGACGTTTATTAGTATCCTGAATAGGACCTGTGCACAGTATATACCCTATGGGAATAAACATGCTAGAATTAGGAGGAAACCACTATGGCTAAATAGAGCTGTAAGGGGCGCAATAAGGGACAAAAAGAAAGCGTTTAGGGAATTAAAGCAAGTAGGTAGTGAAGAGGCATTAAATAAATACAGAAGACTGAATAAATTCTGTAAAAAGCAAATCAAGACAGCAAAGATTGAGGCAGAGAGACTCATTGCCAGAGAAAGTAAAAATAATCCCAAAATATTCTTTAACTACATAAATAGCAAGAAACTAAAAAATGATAGTGTTGGTCCCCTTAAAAATAGTCTGGGTGAAATGGTGGATGAGGATGAGGAAAAAGCCAATATGCTAAATGACTTTTTTTCAACTGTATTTACACAAGAAAATCCCATGACAGATAACATGATCAGAGATAAAAAAATTTCTCCATTAAATGTCACATGCTTAACCCAGCAGGAAGTACGGCGGCGTCTAAAAATCACTAAAGTTGACAAATCCCCGGGCCGGATGGGATACACCCCCGAGTACTGCAGGAATTAAGTACAGTTATAGATAGACCTTTATTTTTAATCTTTAAAGATTCCATAATAACTGGGTCTGTACCACAGGACTGGCGTATAGCAAATGTGGTGCCAATATTCAAAAAGGGGGCAAAAACTGAACCTGGAAATTATAGGCCAGTGAGCTTAACATCTACTGTGGGTAAAATCCTGGAGGGTTTTTTAAGGGATACTATATTGGAGTATCTGAAGCTGAATAACCTCATGACACAGTATCAGCATGGGTTTACGAGGGACCGTTCTTGTCAGACTAATCTGATAAGCTTTTATGAAGGGGTAAGTTCAGGACTGGACCAAGGGAATGCAGTGGACGTGGTGTTCATGGACTTCTCAAAAGCTTTTGATACAGTGCCACACAAAAGGTTGATACATAAAATGAGAACAATGGGGATAGGGGAAAATATGTGTAAGTGGGTTAAGAACTGGCTCATGGATAGGAAACAGAGGGTGGTTATTAATGGAGCACACTCGGACTGGGTCACGGTTAGCAGTGGGGTACCACAGGCAGTGGCGTAGCGTGGGGGGGGGCGGTCCGCCCCAGGCGGCACGTGTGTGTGGGGGCGGCGCAGCAGCAATTCCATATGCACCCCTTCATTGCCCTCCCAACTTCACACAGCCAGCATTTACCATTGCTTGCTGTGCTTTGTAAAGGTGGTAGCAGGACCTGTGATGAGGTCACAGGAGGGGAGGAGTTAGGTGTCACATGATCTTCAGGCCCCTGTGTGCAGGAAACTGCTGTTTTGGTCGTCATGGTGCTGGATGATGGTAAGTTTATATGTGGGATCATAAGGGGTTTACAGTGTGGATGTAGCTTAGCTGTGTGTGCATGAGGTGTACGGAGCGGAGCCGTGTGTACGAGGTGTACGGAGCGGAGCCGTGTGTACGAGGTGTACGGAGCGGAGCCGTGTGTACGAGGTGTACGGAGCGGAGCCGTGTGTGTGTACGAGGTGTACGGAGCGGAGGTGTACGGAGCGGAGCCGTGTGTGTACGAGGTGTATGGAGCGGAGCCATGTGTGTACGAGGTGTACGGAGCGGAGCAGTGTGTGTACGAGGTGTACGGAGCGGAGGTGTACGTACGAGGTGTACGGAGCAAAGCAGTGTGTGTACGAGGTGTACGGAGCGAAACCGTGTGTGTACGAGGTGTACGGAGCAAGCTGTTTACGAGTGTACGGAGCGAAGCGTGTGTGTACGAGGTGTACGGAGCGAAGCCGTGTGTGTACGAGGTGTACGGAACGGAGCCGTGTGTGTACAAGGTGTACGGAGCGAAGCCGTGTGTGTACGAGGTGTACGGAGCGGAGCCTTGTGCGTGTGAGGTGTGTGGAGCGGACCCGTGTGTGTACAGGGCCACAAAGAGCGGAGCCGGGCATGTACAAGGGTCCTGTTACTTGCGGGATCTGTGTGCTTGGGGGCTGCAGGGGAGGGGGTGCCATTATGTGCATGGGTCTGCGTGGGGACGGAGCGAATGCTGTTATCTGTGTAGGGCTGGGTCCCTGTCCCGCTGTCCTGGCCGGGAGGTTTACTTTCCCGCATTAGAATCGTACATGCGGAAACCCGGGGACCTCCCACACGTTCTGGCAGCCACATGTCACGTTCCACCGGAGGTGACGTGCTGTAAGTCAGCTGAACGCTGGAAATGACCGTTGACCTCATTTCCGGCGGTCAGCTTACAGCAGCAGGTACTGTAACTCGTTCTCGGGAGAGTCTTCAGAACGGCGACGCATCAAGCCACTGGATCTGTTGGAGTGAGAGCCGGGTATTGTACGGACCGCTGCATACAATACCCGACTCTCACTGAGCGAGACAAGCAGCATGTGGGGATCTCAACATGGATCTGTTAAACAGATGAAGAGATCCCCAGATCCTGCCTGTCTCGCTCAGTGAGAGCCGGGTATTGAATGGAGCGCCTCATAGCTGGTGAGATCCCCACATCCTGGGGAAATGAGGTCAGCGATGGAACGTGACTTGTGGCTGCCAGAATGTGTGGGAGGTCCCTGGGACGATTCTAATGCGGAAAGTAAACCGCCTGGCCGGGACAGCGGACAGGGTCCCGAAATCGGGACTGTCCCGCTGAAACCGGGACGGTTGAGAGGTATGTGTTTATAATTATTGTTTATGAAACAGTGTGATCAGCAGTGCTAAGTGGGTGTGGTCAGGGCGTGGATATGGGTGTGACCAGTGAAATGGGTGTGGCTAGGGGTGTGGTCTAAAATTTGCCGCCCCGGGCACCACAAACAGTTGCTACGCCACTGACCACAGGGGTCAGTATTGGGGCCGCTTCTCTTTAACATATTTATTAATGACCTTGTAGGGGGCATACAGAGAGTATTTCAATATTTGCAGATGACACTAAACTCTGCAGGGTAATAAATACAGAGGAGGATAATTTTATATTACAGGAGGATTTATGTAAACTAGAAGCTTGGGCTGATAAATGGCAAATGAGCTTTAATGGGGATAAATGTAAGGTCATGCACTTGGGTAGAACAAATAAGATGTATAATTATGTGCTTAATTGTAAAACACTGGGCAAAACTGTCACTGAAAAAGACTTGGGTGTATGGGTGGACGACAAACTCACATTTAGTGGCCAATGTCAGGCAGCTGCTGCCAAGGCAAATAAAATAATGGGATGCATTAGACGAGGCATAGATGCTCATGAGGAGAACATAATTTTACCTCTATACAAGTCACTGGTGCGACCACACTTAGAATACTGTGTGCAGTTCTGGTCTCCGGTGTATAAGAAAGACATAGCTGAACTGGAGCGGGTGCAGAGAAGAGCGACCAAGGTTATTAGAGAACTGGGGGGTCTGCAATACCAAGACAGGTTATTACACTTGGGGTTATTTAGTTTGGAAAAACGAAGGCTTAGGGGTGATCTTATTACAATGTACAAATATATGAGGGGACAGTACAAAGACCTTTCTAATGATCTTTTTACTCTTAGACCTGTGACGGGGACGAGGGGGCATCCTCTACGTCTGGAGGAAAGAAGGTTTAGCCATAATCACAGATGCAGATTCTTTACTGTAAGAGCAGTGAGACTATGGAACTCTCTGCCGTCTAATGTTGTAATGAGTGATTCCTACTAAAATTTAAGAGGGGACTGGATGCCTTTCTTGAAAAGTATAATATTACAGGCTATATTCACTAGTTTCCTAGATACAGCGTTGATCCAGGGAGCTAGTCTGATTGCCGTATGTGGAGTCGGGAAGGAATTTTTTTCCCCAATGTGAAGCTTACTGTTTGCCACTTGGGTTTTTTTTGCCTTCCTCTGGATCAACATGTTAGGGCAGGTTAGGATAGGATATGGGTTGAACTAGATGGACTTAAAGTCTTCCTTCAACCTTAATAACTATGTTACTATGTTACTATGTTACATATGTTTCAACGTTTTGTTAAAACGTTCAACCAGCCCATCCGTCTGTGGGTGATACACGGATGTCCGAAGGTGCGAGATTTTAAGCAACTTACACAGTTCCTTCATCACCTTAGACATAAAAGGTGTGCCTTGGTCCGTGAGGATCTCTTTAGGGATTCCTGTCCTGGAAAACATATGAAAGAGTTCCCGTGCAATATTTTTAGATGCCATATTTCTTAAAGGGACAGCCTCGGGGTACTGGGTTGCATAATCAAGTACCACTAGTATGTATTGGTACCCCCTGGCTGATTTTACAATAGGACCTACCAAGTCCATCGCTACCCTTTCAAATGGTATCTCTATAACCGGCAGCGGGATTAATGGACTGCGGAAGTGAGACACCGGAGCATTTATCTGACACGTGGGGCAGGTTTTGCAATAATCCTCCACATCTCGATAAACCCCTGGCCAGTAAAACCTCTGGAGGATTCTTTCCTGGGTCTTGTCCATCCCCAGGTGCCCACCCAGCACGTGGTTATGGGACAAACCTAACACCATACTTCTATATGGCTTAGGTACTAGGAGCTGACTCACAGCCTCTCCCTTTACTTTAGTGACCCTGTATAGCAGGTCATTGTTCATGGCAAAATGGGGAAATTTTTCATCAGAGCCGGGTTCTTGTGGGATCTCATTCAGAACAGTTATATTCTCCCTGGCATGTTTAAGAGTGGGGTCTTGCAATTGCTCACTCCCAAAATTGCCACGGGACACCGGTAGGTCAGGGACATTCTGTTCTAGAGAAACATCCTCCCCCTCCCCCAACATCACCTGTAAGGGAAATTCATTTTTATCAGTATTAGCATCAATATCATGGTCATCATCATTATCATTATCAGCATCAGCATCATATCATTATCATCACATACGTTTACCGGCCCACTAGCATTGTGCTCCGCCCCTCGGGACTGCGCACCCTCAGTAGGAGCTTCATCACACTGTCCAGCAGAAACATTTTTCCCCCAGAGACCCCAAAACAGGGGAAAGTCACGACCCAATATGGCGGGATGCATCAGGTTCTTCACTACCCCACTTCATACGAGATCTCCCCGAGTTTGGTGACGAAGTCCACGGAAGTTACGGGTAGACTTTGGTGTCTCCATGTATGCACACCACGCTCAGGTGTTTATCGGGAATGAAGTCTCTATCAGCCATGCTGGCATGTACCAGAGTCGCTCGACTCCCTGAGTCTAGGAGGGCCTGTACTGGGCAGCCATTTATAACCAACCTGAGACAGCTGTGGGCCAGTCTCCTCGACTGGGGTGGCCACGCACACGGGTTCCGCGAGGAAAGAGAGGGTCTGTCCAGCGTCACAGTCCATAGGTTCCCCGACTAGTGGACAGTTAGCTGAAATATGACCCCGTTCACGGCATCTCCAACACTGTCTCAGGTCTGGGAGTTCAGACGGGGAGACCTTTCTAGGCCTGGGGTCTCCTGCCAGGGAAGTATCACCCTTTCGCTCACCTATGTCACCCCAGGTCTGAACCCGTCGGTCCGCAGCCCCCCTTACCCCAACAGCTGGAACTCTCTTACCGGGATATAACGGAGGCCGGGTACTTCGAACTGATGATCGTTCGGACGGCTGGTCACGTAGATAGTCCTTGGTGGCGAAGTACCTTTCAATCAAGCTGACCAGTTGATCGGCGTCTTTGGGATCTCCCTGTCCGACCCAGAGCTGTACCTCAGGAGGAAGGGCCCAGATGTACCGGTCCAGCACTACCTTTTCGACCATTTGGGCAGGGGTGCTTACATCAGGTTCCAGCCACTTCTTTACTAAAGAAATCAAGTCATACATTTGTGAGCGAGCAGGCTTGTCTCGACTGTATCTCCAGTTATGTACTCTCCTAGCACGGACTGCAGCCGTCACACCCAGGCGGGCAAGAATCTCCGCTTTCAGCTTGTTATAGTCTTTGCTGTCCTGCTCGTTGAGGTCAAAATAGGCTTTTTGGGGTTCCCCAGTAGATAGGGCCGACCACCATGGCCCATTCAGACTGTGGCAGACTATCCTTCTCAGCCAATCTCTCAAATATAGCCAGATATGCCTCCACATCGTCATGAGGTGTCATCTTTTGCAGAGTCTGTTTTACCGCCTTCTTTACAGCGGATAATGCCGGTGACCCAGCGTCCTCACTCGGGGACGAGGTGCTGCAAGTTCTTTGTATTGCTGCAACTTGCTCCATTAATAACCGGTTGGTCTCCTGCTGCTGCTGATGCATGCTCTGCATGCTTTGCTGGCTCTGGACCAGGTGCTTAACGAGCTCCTCCATACTGCCAGACTTCCTGGGCTGGTTAACAGCCTTCACCCAAGACATACACACTCCACAGTCTTTTCCACAATAAGTTCAGTTTTGCGGTGCAGACACCTTTTTTTTTTTTTTTTTCAAAGTCTTCAGCCACTGTGCTGCCCCAGCATTCAAGCACCAATTGTAAGCTTTTCAGGGGATATAGCTCTGGGATCGCCGTCTTGGGGAGACGGAGTGGCATAAAGAGACCATTCACAGACAGTAGTTCTGTTAAAAACTGGCTGCAACCAGTTTTATTAAAGTCCACAGCAAACAGAACATAAATTAAAACCAAATCATAAACATAAAGCCTGGGCTTGTCCAGCCACTAATTACACTTAGTTATATTTCCCTTTCTATCCGGGTCCAGACTCTAATAGTCTGTTCCCAAAACAACACATATGTTCAGTAGTTACCGGCGTGCAGCTCACATGAGGCTCCAATGGCGTCTGAAGTCAGATCCAGACAGAGAGAGAGCCTCCTCTGAACTTCCAAGCAGGTACTTATGGCTGTCTAATTAAGCAGCTGTGTTCACTCTGGGCTGAACTGCAAACCTGTCCCAGATGGGAATGGAGTGAACACCGCACTGACAACCTACTTTTTATGCGCCCCAGCTAAGAAACCTGGGGGAGATATACACCCCGTCCAGTACGCACCCCTTCACTGTCTCACAGTGGTTACTGAGATTAATCACCTTGTTATCATTACGAGGTCCTTCAGAGGCAGATACAGATGAAATATCAGATATATCACTTGAGGAAGACATTTCCAATGTTGGAGATCCAAGTTGGGATGACAAGTTTTCTACTGTTAAGACTATGCTTCTGAAGAGATCTAGACTTTGGTGGAATAGGCTTTTTTTAAATAAATATACTACCAATAAAATGATTCCACGCGGCCTTAGGGTTCGCGTTATACCTACTTTCCCGATTGAGGATGAATCGTTCATGTCCAAGTGGGAGGAGGCATGTGACACCTGTTCTTATTCTCTTATGCAGCTTTTGATCACTTTGAACTCTCAACAAATCTCTGAATTTGATAAAAATATTGATACTTTACAAACTGAGATTCGTAACGGCTGTACCGCAGAGAGGATCCAAATTTTTGAACATGATATGGACAAATGTATGGACCAGCTTGTCAAAACAATTCAAGAGAATCAAATAAAAAAATATACTAGAGACACCAAAGATTATCAGGTTAAAAGAGTTTATTTATGGAGAAAGAAAAATGTCTCTAGTATATCCAGAGGTCCTTTAAGTATGTCTTCCTCAAGTGATATATCTGATATTTCATCTGTATCTGCTACATCCCATGGAGAAATGCATAGGCTACGTGATCATGCTTTCCATCCGTATAAAAGACGTCCTATGCACTCCTCTGAAGGACCTCGTAATGATAACAAGGTGATTAATCTCAGTAACCACATACTTTCTGATGCTGATGTTTCTTTACTTGGTAAGGGTCTATCTTTTTCTCCTACCTCTCGTTTCGATCCATTCACGGGTGTTAAAGATCTGCACATTTTCGCAAGGTCATTGTTATTTAAAAGGTATTTCTATAACGGTGAATATCTCACATCTTTTTCCAACAGAAGAGGAGCAGCAGGCATTAAGGATCTTGGAAGAGTTGGCATTAGAACATAATGATAATGGAGGTAAGATTCCTCCTTCTATACGTCCTCGCTCCAAGAGGTTCCCCCGTTTTCTACTTGTCCCAGTATCGATTCGTTTGTGCGGGTGGTGACGGAGGACTTCTCCAGGATTTCATTGGGCAGAAGAGTTGATAATCTTACTAGTGATGAAAGAAATCGCTTAAAATTTCTACAAGGTTTGCCTGATGTTGTGCTGAAGCCAGCCGATAAGGGTGGCAACGTGGTGATTTGGCCCAAATCTCTATATGAGAAGGAGGCGTTTCGACAGTTGCATAACACTGTGTGTTATCGTAAACTTACCTATAATCCTCTTTCGGCTTACTCTGCCCAATTAGATGACATCTTGAAGAGAGCTGTTGATACTAATGTTATCACCAGTGGACTGGCTTCGGCACTAAAAATCAGGGAACCGACTATTGCAACTTTGTACCTTCTGCCCAAGGTCCATAAGAATCTTTCTTCCCCGCCTGGCAGACCTATCGTGTCTGGGAGGGGGAACCTCTTGGAGAATATAAATAAGTGGATTGATCATTATCTACAGCCACTGGTTGTCAACCTCCCCTCATTCCTCAAGGATACTGGCGAACTGTTGCGCAAGGTCGATGGATTGTGTTTAGAGGGTAATTCTCTATTGGCTTCATTGGATGTTGAGTCCCTATATACTAATATTAGACACTCTGATGGTATTTCCGCTGTCCGGTTCTTTCTTGGGACAACGCTTCCTATTGGTTTAAGGGACCTCATCCTGGAGCTACTAGAGTTTACCCTCACCCACAATTTTTTTTGTATTTAAAGGGTCCTTCTACCTTCAGCTCCAGGGACAGCAATGGGTGCTGCTTTTGCACCATCCTATGCCAACCTCTTCCTGGGGCTGTGGGAGAGGGACCTTTTCCTGACAGACAAACAGGGGTCAATTAATTGCGTTCCCTTTTGGGTTCGCTATATTGACGATATCTTCTTTGTCTGGCAGGGCACCTCCACCGACCTTGCGCAATTTGTTGCCTCTTTGAATGACAATGACCTTAACATACACCTTACCTTGGTATGGGATCTTAGTGCTATTAACTTTCTGGATGTATCCGTTATGAAAGATAACTTTGGTGTCATCCAGACTGATATTTACCGTAAGGAGACTTCTACGAACAGTGTGTTACATGCCTCCTCTTGCCATCCGTCTCATGTCATGAGGGCTGTACCTGTGGGGCAGTTTCTCCATCTTCGGCGGATCTGCTCCACAGAAACCGATTTTGAGGCTAGAGCTAATGAATTGAGGTCACGCTTTCTAGCTAGGGGCTATAGTAGGCGCTCTATTAAGAGGGCATATCACAGAGCCAAACATTCATCTCGGAATGGATTATTGTACTCTGATAATGTGTCCAGACCTAATGATCCAAACATGGTAAGGTTCATTACCACCTTCCACCCTCAGCATAAATCAGATGCAGCAAGCCGTACAGAAAGCGTGGCCTATTCTTAAGGTGGACCCTATTATTGGCAAATTTTTACCTAATAGACCTTATTTTACTTTTAGACGGGCTAAAAATCTGCGGGACCATCTTACCTCTAGCCATTACTCTGGTCAACATATCCCAACCTTCTTGGACAACGCCCCTGCTATTAATGTCACGACGTATAACAGATATATTCTATGATAGTAACATATAACTAATGTGACAACATTCTATATTTCATATTATAGAAAATATCAACATGTATACGTAGAATCTGCCAGCAATGTCTTACCTGACATAATATCCAATGTATTGTGGGTCTATACTGTGCACGTGAAACGCTGTCTCAGGATAGAGGTGGACCGGGGTCTATGCTGACCCTGAACTGGGGTCCTAACTAGTCCCTCTACCTGGAGGTACTGTTAATGGTACAGAGGTCCAGGCCGCCAGCGTAACCCTGTCTCCTGTAGATCCCTGACCACTGTAATCTAGTCCTGAGAAGGACCCTGATTACCACCACAGGGAATGGGCAGGTAACAGCTTACACACAGTCAAATACAAACGAGACAGACAAGGGGTAAAGAAAACACTGCCTTGCATACAAAACTTCCACTACAGAGGAACACAAAAGGTTAAGAAGAAAACAATAAGCGAGGAAGAAAAACCACAACAGCACTCTTAGGGTGATTTCCACGGTCATAAACGCTGCGTGTTGCGCTGTGCGCTGGCGCAGCGCCAAACACGCAGCGTCCAGATTTACAGCATAGTGGAGGGGATTTCAAGGAATCCCGTCTCCACCATGCGTAACAATACGCAGGTGGCAAACCTGCGTAAACGGACATGCGGCGCGTCTTTTCAGACCGCAGCATGTCCTCGCGTATTGCGGCGACGGTGCGTCGCCGCAACGGAATATTACACAGGGCTATGTAGCCCTGCGCTCTTTCCGGAGGTGTTCCGGAGGTGTCCTGAACACCTCCGAAAGAACGCGCGTCATAAAGGGGGCGGGGCTTAGACGGAGCGGAATTTCCGCTCCGTCCAAAGCGCTATGGTTCCGGACCGTGGAACCATAGCCTTAGCTTAAGTCTTCTCAGAAACGATCCGCTCTGCTGGTCTGAATGAATGCTTTCACCGGCAACTTCCCCAGCAGACCAGCAGGTATATGAAGGAAGCTAATTAACAAAACATCAATCGCAGCTGGGCGAGGCTGGTCAGTCCAGCATCGAGAGAGAAAGAATTAACTCCCTCAGTGCTGAAAAACACCCAGCACCAGAAACTCAGCTGTGCGAAGTCAGGGTGTGCAATCGCGACGATCTCCGCCGCGACACACCCGTGACAATTCATGGATGTACACCATGTGGTAGATGCGTGGCATGCCCTAACATTGTACGGTGTTCTACGTTCACCAATTCTGATGGCACTAGACAATTTGAGATCAAACAGCGCATCTCTTGTACGACTCGATATGTCATATACTGTGCCAGTTGTCCGTGTGGTTTGTCCTATGTGGGTCTCACCACTCGACAATTTAAAGTTCGTGTGCGTGAACACGTCTTGGGCATTGCAGCCGCATCTACCTGCATTGACATCACTACCTTAAAAACTTTACCACGGCATTTTGCTGAATTCCATCAATGTGACGGCTCTTTGCTTAAGGTTAAGGGATTTATGCCCTTAATATTAACATACGTGGTGGTGATTTGTCCAGAAGGTTAGCACAGGCTGAGACTAAATGGATATGGACGCTAAAAACGATCCATCCACATGGCCTTAATGAAAACATGTCATTTGTACCATTCTTGTGATCTCCCCATTTTGAATATCATTTTGTTCCATTCATCCGCATGGTCTTGTTATTATATGGTTTTAACATTATTTTCTTTTTCTAGATTTTATCTGTTCTCCACCGATGTCTCAAATTCTCCACACATATTGAAGATATCTATTGGGACCCTAAGAATGAATATACATATTCCCATAGGATTGTCTCAGTTACTGTTATGTGGACGTTTCATATTTTCAATTTATATGTGTTTTTTGTGTTTATTCCTTATATAATTTTGTTTATATATTTTTTCACATTTTTATTATTTATTTTTTATGTCCTGTTTTTTGTTTTGCAGAGTTTGTTTTGTATTTATTTTCATTATTTTGGATCTGGTATCTCTTATGTGTGTATTTGAGTTCTCTATTGTTGTATTTATTTGATATTTCTATCTATGATGCATTCTATTACCTTTTATGACGTCTGTATCGGTGCTGCCATTATTTTTCCTGGTTTCCCATACCAGGGCGGTCCTGCGCATGCGCCGTTCTTTCGTCGCGCTCCTGCGTCACTTCCGGTGACGTTTCATATTTGGATCACGTGGGGCCCCACGGCGTTCCGGATGTGACGTCCCGGGATGTGCGCTGGGCATGCGCGGCGCTGTGACGATGTATGTGCACATCCGTTTTATTCTGTATATATATATGGGTCTTAGCACTATTGGTTTACACGCCCCCTGAGGAAGGAGTGTCCCCACTCCGAAACGCGCGTCGGGGTGGGTCAGGTGACGGCGGACCGCTGTATCATTTGGTAATTATCTATTCTTATACCTTTTTGCGTTACACTGTGTATCCTTAGCATTTGCGGTGCATACTTATGTATATAGTTGGACATTGTCCATGACTGTGCTAGTCATTAACTGCAATGTGTGAGGATACCTTGGTACATCTTTATTGTACTGTTATTATTACCTATGTGGCTGGGTTTAATATGACAGTGGTCCTATCTGTTTGCCTGACCCGTTTTTTGATCTTGCTGTTTGGGTGTACAATTCCCCGTGTTTGCCATATACCTTTTTATTATCATCATTGTTGTTAATAAAATTTATACATTTTTACCGACCATTAGACTGTTGTCCTCCTCTTTATTCTTTTGCTTATATATATAGATCTGTGAATACTAGAGTGGTAATACTTGGTGAGATTTGTAGAAATCACATATAATGCTATGTATACAGTAGTCTGCTGTGCTGGGAGTTGTTGTACCATAGAAAGCACAGGTAATGGCAGTGGCGGCACTGCAGTGAGGTGATGCCATGCTCAGCCTGTTCTCTCAGACAAATGTGCAGTTGTGATTGTGATGTGAGAAGCGTCAGCACCACGTTATCTGACTACAGGGGGCGGCACCGCTCTGCCGCCCCGTCTTCACGGACCCACCGCCGCCTGAGGCAAACTGCTCAACTTACCTTATTATAGGTGCGCCCCTGTACACAGATATACACATTACACACTGTGGTAGATCGTCTCACTTTGCTTCTTAATACCAGTCTCACACGTCAAGATATTTCCGGTACCGGAAAAATCTGTACCGGAGATATCCGTGTTCGTGTAAATACATGGCTTATCCGTGTGACATGTGTGGCACATATGTGCCGCATCAGGACCACACGGACAGCTACAGTAAGCGCTGTTCCCCTGCCTGTGGTGCTGAAGCTCCCTGTCATTATTCTGCCAGCAACAGCGAGCAGTGAGAATAAATGAAAAACCCGAACCAACCCGGCAAAACTATACAGGTGCGGGCTGCTATTCTCAGGCTGTAAACGGACCATGAACATGGGGCCTCCCCAGCCTAAAAACAGCAGCTTGCAGCTGGCCAGAAAAGGCGCATCTATTAGATGCGCCTATTCTGGAGCTTTGTCGGGTTCTTCCCACTTGCCCTGTAGTGGTGGCAAGTAGGGTTAATAAAGGGTTAATGTCACCTTTCTATTGTAAGGAGACATTAAGCCAGGCTTAGTAATGAAGAGGTGTCAATAAGTGACTGGGGGTAACGTCACTGAGCCTGTGCTCACTGATAGCTGAACTCCTGTAACCTCAGCACCGTCATTTTCCCATTTTGTATCCCTTTCCTGTTTTATACAATTCTACTACATTTTCCTGTAGATCCATTGACAATTCTTTTGCATTCCACATGACTCACAATCCAGAAACGTCAGTGGCTGGAGGAGAGATGCAAGAGTTGGTCTGGATCCCAGAAACTCAATCAGCTTTTATGCACACACACCGATTACAAGCAACAGGTTACAGATGAGGATGTTACCTTTAATAGCCATTCAAACCCATTTGTGTCAACTTGTGTGCATGTTATCAGGCCAAAATCACCAGGGTATGTGAACTTTTGATCAGGGTCAATTGGAGGTTTTGGGTTGTCATTATGATAGAAAACACAGTAGTTGGACAATAAATGGCTTCACCCAACAACTAACCATGAGTGGAGAAAAAGTTTTGGTGTTTTCATTCATATTCTCTGGAAAAAAGGCCAAGAAAGCAAAAATTCTGCCGGGGTATGTAAACTTTTGAGCACAATTGTATGTGCAGATTTCTTGTACATTTTACCTTATGCAATGAAAAAGGGTTAAATCAACAGTGAAAATCATCACAAGGAATTGACCTGAAGTGGAATTTCCACATTGCACCGATTTGAATCTCTGTATGCGTCGGAAATTTAGTGCTTGTGCTGTACCTGCTGGAAACGCTGTTTCCATGTGCAGTTCACCATGAGCCCAAGGTTTACTAGGTGAGAATCACAGGGGGTTATTAGTTATCTGATGTATGTGTCATGTCCTCCCTCTATCAAAAATTGAATCTGTCAAAACTGAACTCCTTGTGGTTGCTCGCTTCACTAACCCACCTATGCCCGATATTGCCATTTCCATGTGTGGTCTACTCCCCAGCAACATGCCCGCTGTCTTGGTGTCAATATTTGATTCAGATCTTTCCTTCACTCTCCACATCCGATCATGTGCCCGCTTAGGTCATCTATACCTCTAAAACATCTCTAGAATTCGACCTTGACTTACATCTGACTCAGCATAAACTCTTAGGGCCCCGTCTCACATAGCGAGATCGCTGCTGAGTTCCAAATTTTGTGACGCAACAGCGATCTCAGAAGCGATCTTGCCAAGTTTGACATGCAGCGACGATCAGCCCCCTACTGGGTATCGCTCATCGTCGCTGAATGTCCTGGACTTTTCTTTGATCGCTGGTCTCCCGCTGGCCAGCATGCATCACTGCGTGTGACAGGCAGGAGACCAGCGATCAGCTGGTAACCAAGGTATACATCGGGGAGAGAGAGACCCCGGACAGTATTGTCAGCATTTTGTATGGTTTTCTATGGAAGCGACGGATTCGCTGGCGGATTCCATCAAAGATGGACGGCAGCGGATCCGCCACCCATAGGCGGCCATTATACAAAATGGCGGATGCGGCGGATCCGCCATAGTCCACCATTTTGGCGGACTGAAAAAACGTTGCATTGGACGTTTTCCAAAAACGGCGGACGCCAAATTTTTGGCGGATCCGTCAAAAAACGGACCTAACGGACGACCATCTGTCAAAATCCATCACTAATGCAAGTCAATGGAAAAAAAGCGGATCCGCCAAAAAAAATAAATGGCGGATCCGTTTTTTTCACCTTAGCGGCCTTAGAGACGTGTGTTGCTTGTTACCGGCGTACTCGCTGTCCTGATCGCTGCTGAGATCTGCCTGTTTGGCAGCTGAGCAGTGATCATGTAGCGACTCAAAAGCGATCCTGACAAGTACATATCGTTGTCGGGATCGCTGGTGAGTCGCTATGTGAGACGGGACCCTTACTGTAGCTCTTATCCATTCTTGTCTGGATTATTGCAACTCTCTACAAATTGGTCTCCCTCTTACCAAACTCTCCCCTCTCCAATCTATCTTGAATGCAGCAGCCAAGATCATATTCCTGTCCAACCGCTACACTGACGCCTCTACCCTGTGCCAGTCATTGCACTGGTTGCCCATCCGACACAGAGTTCAATATAAACTTATTACTCTTACTCAATAAGCGTTCCACGGTTCAACACCATGCTACGTTTCCTCCCTCGTCTCAATCTACCACCCTACCCGTGCCCTCCTTTCCGCTAATGATGTAAAACTAAAATCCTCAATAATCTGAACCTCCCATCCCCGTCTTCAAGACTTCTCGAGTGCTGCTCCAATTCTTTGAAATGCACTACCCAGTACAATTCAATTAATTCCCAATACCCACAGTTTCAAATATGGACTAAAAATGCATTTCTTTAGACTAGCCTATAGCCTCACCTCACTTATCTAACTATCCCCATTTCGCCCATACCCTCGTAGCATCTGTTCACACACCCTCCATGCTGGAGGTGCGGAGAAGCTAACGCAGATATGTTACACGTCAGGTGGAAGTGCCATAAAGTGGAGCTGCTCTGGGACGCAATCTCCCATCTAGTGTCTCAAATTAGTGGTATCCCAATGAAAACTGGGAAAGAGCAGGCGCTTCTGGCCAGTGACCTGGATTTACTCCCGTACGAGTTCAGGACAGTGATTGCGCACATCCTCATAGCTACTAAAATTAAAATCGCAGGATATTGGAAAAATCCCAAATGTTCGTCATTAACTGAAATCGTGGCATTGGTGAATGACAATTGTTTATCAGAGAAGATAATTGCTTCATCCACCAATAATATAACATCATATCTCAGGAAATGGGACAGCTGGCGATCCTTCAGACTAAACACTGTGGTCACAGAGATGTAATAGAGCTATTAATGGGAATATACGGGTATAGTCATTTGTTGTCATCACCCCTTCCCTTTTCCCGATCATATTTAGCTATGTTAAATTGTTATTATATTTACCTGACTAATGTTTTGAGGAAACTTCTGTAACAATGAATGGAAGCTAAATGGTTGTTAAATAGGAGTTTATTTAAAATTTTAATAAAAAGTTTATGGTTAAAAGACAACAGTCGGAAAGAAGCAGAGGTCAGGGCAGGCGGCAGTCCAAAACGTGATCCATTGAACAAGCCATAGTCAAAACCAGAAAATCTGTCTGAGAAGCAGCTGCGCACAAGATGTTATGGGCATGCTGCAAGCCACCGACCACTATATTTTCCTCCGGCTAAATCATAGTGCCGCGGTATTCTCTCCTAGGAGAGTAATCTTCCAAGCACCAGAAATGATGCCCTCATCTCTCATGTAGGTCCGGCGTACTCCATGTGGGCTCATCAGCATTGCTTGCATGTTCTTTCTAGCAGCATAGCTGACTGGCATGTATGGCATAGGTCTGTAGGCTTCTTTAGCAGTCACCTTAATACGCGGTGGCACTTCAGGTGTTTGAGAGGAAGTTGGGTCGTACCTGCCAAAAAACAGGATCTTGAACGACTTTGCTAATGTCTGCACCTCATCATCGTTGGGGAGTTTCGGGTGTTTCATCAGAACCAATGGCTCCGGCTCTTGTCCTTCCATGCTGTATCCTTTAGATTGCAGAAACATCTTCAGTCTTTCAAACTGGTGCATTTTTTTAGTTGGTGGAGGAGACGGTGGTGGATTTTTCACATTTTGGCCCATTTCGGTTGGTGGAGGATTTGGTGGTGGACTTTCCGAATATCGGCCAGTATCAGTTGGTGGTGGACTATTCAAATATCGGCCCGTTTCCTGTTCCGGTGTTTGGAACAGGCATTTAATAAATGACACAACAGAATAAAGTGCTGCCATCAAACACCCAGAGAAGCCAGTTTGCCATTGGTGGTGTCCACGCCTCTGGCTGTATGGGGATGTCCTGGCATGTGGGAGACGTCTCCGTAGTTGGGTCTTCCCTCCAGCTACGGGTGCAGCCATTAGGCTGCCTTCCCCTCCACACACACAAGTGTGTGCAGATGGTAAAAACACTCACAAATAAAGTAAACAAATAAATAAAATAAAAGAAACAAGTAACTCAAGTCGCTCTGGGTTAGTGCTCAGCTCTCTTCTCTACCTCTGCTTGCCTCGCACTGACCGTTCTTGTGAGCATTCCATGACTCGTGGACAACGCTTCTGTGAGGTCATAAAGCCGAACATGGCAACGGGTCTAATGTAGAAAAACTAGTTCTGTTACCCATGGCAGAGCATCCAATACCAGCTGTCACTGCATGGATAGGGGTTAGCTGGATTGGGATGAAATGTATAAAAACTTACTAGAGCACAAGTCATTGCTTTAACCCCTTCGCGCCGCAGCCCATTTTTGTTTTTGCGTTTGTTTTCCACTCTCCTTCTTCCCAGAGCCTTAACTTTTTTATTTCTCTGTCAATATGGCCATGTGAGGGCTTGTTATTTGAGGGAAAATTTGTACTTTTAAAAGTCAACATTGGTTTCATCTATTGTGTACTCAAAAACGGGAAAAAAAATTCTAAGTGCGGTGAAACTGCAAAGAAAAAAATGCAATTCCACAATTTTTTTTTTTTTTTTACCATGTTCACCAAATGCTAAAACTGACCTGCCATTATGATTCTCCAGGTCATTACGAGTTCATAGACACCAAACATGTCTAGGTTCTTTTTTCTATTCTTTTTTAACTGGTGAAAAAAATACAAAGTTTGTTTAAAAAATAAAAAAATTGTGCCATTTTCCGAGACCGGTGGTGTCTCCATTTTTCCTGATCTCGGGTTGGGTGAGGGCTTATATTTTTGCGTGCCGAGCTGACGCTTTTAATTATACCATTTTAGTGCAGATATGATCTTTTGATCGTCCGTTATTGCATTTTAATGCAATGTCGTGGTGACCAAAATTGTAATTCTGCCGTTTTGACTTTTTTTGTCGCTACGCTATTTAGCGATCAGGTTAATCCTTATTTTTATTGATAGATCGAGCGATTCTGAACGCAGCAATGCCAAATATAATGTTTGATTTTTTTTTTTTTTAATGGGGCGAAAGGGGGTGATTTAAACTTTTATTTTATTGTTTTATATTTTTAAACATTTTGATATTTTTTTATTTGTACTTTTGGCATGCTTCAATAGTCTACATGGGAGACTAGAAACTGCCATAACGCGATCAGCTCTGCTACATACAGGCGATGATCAATTCACCTGTATGTAGCCGAATTACTCACTTGCTATGAGTACCGACCACCGGGCGGCGCTCACAGAAAGCCGGCAGAGACAACCATAGAGGTCTCCAGTAGACCTCTGGTTGTCATACCAACCCACCAGTCAGGGCCGGCGTCAGCACCCAGGGCAAGTGCCAGGGCCCTGAGCAGGTGGGGGGCCCACTCACAGTCAGGGACACCGGCATGCTATGGGGGCCCAGTGCCTGTGCCAGTACCGTTGGCCGGTGCTTCGAGCAGAGCAGCGGACAGTGAGGAGAGGTGAGTATTTCATTTTTTATTTTTTTTTATGTTTGGTGCAATACATGGAGACCATCATATGGGGCCCATCATACACTGGAGTATCATATACAGGTCCTTCTCAAAAAATTAGCATATAGTGCTAAATTTCATTATTTTCCATAATGTAATGATTACAATTAAACTTTCATATATTTTAGATTCATTACACACCAACTGAAATTTGTCAGGTCTTTTATTGTTTTAATACTGATGATTTTGGCATACAACTCCTGAAAACCCAAAAAACCTGTCTCAAAAAAATTAACATATTTCAACCATCCAATAAAATAAAAGTGTTTTTTAAAAACAAACAAAAAAACCATCAAATAATAAAGTTCAGTTTTGCACTCAATACTTGGTCGGGAATCCTTTTGCAGAAATGACTGCTTCAATGCGGCGTGGCATGGAGGCAATCAGCCTGTGACACTGCTGAGGTGTTATGGAGGCCCAGGATGCTTCGATAGCGGCCTTAAGCTCATCCAGAGTGTTGGGTCTTGCGTCTCTCAACTTTCTCTTCACAATATCCCACAGATTCTCTATGGGGTTCAGGTCAGGAGAGTTGGCAGGCCAATTGAGCACAGTAATACCATGGTCAGTAAACCATTTACCAGTGGTTTTGGCACTGTGAGCAGGTGCCAGGTCGTGCTGAAAAATGAAATCTTCATCTCCATAAAGCATTTCAGCCGATGGAAGCATGAAGTGCTCCAAAATCTCCTGATAGCTAGCTGCATTGACCCTGCCCTTGATGAAACACAGTGGACCAACACCAGCAGCTGACATGGCACCCCACACCATCACTGACTGTGGGTACTTGACACTGGACTTCAGGCATTTTGGCATTTCCTTCTCCCCAGTCTTCCTCCAGACTCTGGCACCTTGATTTCCGAATGACATGCAAAATTTGCTTTCATCAGAAAAAGTACTTGGGACCACTTAGCAACAGTCCAGTGCTGCTTCTCTGTAGCCCAGGTCAGGCGCTTCTGCCGCTGTTTATGGTTCAAAAGTGGCTTTACCTGGGGAATGCGGCACCTGTAGCCCATTTCCTGCACACGCCTGTGCACGGTGGCTCTGGATGTTTCTACACCAGACTCAGTCCACTGCTTCCTCAGGTCCCCCAAGGTCTGGAATCGGTCCTTCTCCACAATCTTCCTCAGGGTCCGGTCACCTCTTCTCGTTGTACAGCGTTTTCTGCCACATTGTTTCCTTCCAACAGACTTCCCATTGAGGTGCCTTGATACAGCACTCTGGGAACAGCCTATTTGTTGAGAAATTTCTTTCTGGGTCTTACCCTCTTGCTTGAGGGTGTCAATGATGGCCTTCTGGACATCAGTCAGGTCGGCAGTCTTACCCATGATGGGGGTTTTGAGTAATGAACCAGGCAGGGAGTTTTTAAAAGCCTCAGGAATCTTTTGCATGTGTTTAGAGTTAATTAGTTGATTCAGAAGATTAGGGTAATAGGTCGTTTAGAGAACCTTTTCTTGATATGCTAATTTTTTGAGACAGATTTTTTGGGTTATCAGGAGTTGTATGCCAAAATCATCAGTATTAAAACAATAAAAAACCTGACAAATTTCAGTTGGTGTGTAATGAATCTAAAATATATGAAAGTTTAATTGTAATCATTACATTATGGAAAATAATGAAATTTAGCACTATATGCTAATTTTTTGAGAAGGACCTGTATGGGGTCCATCATACACTGGAGCATCATATATGGAGCAGAGATTGACAGCAGCATTTAACGGGTTAATAGTTGCGGGTGGATCACAATTACACCACCGGCTGTTTCAGGCACATTTCAGTTGTTCAAAACAGCTGACATGTGCCAGGAAAGTTGTGGGCTCACTGCCGGAGCCCACATCAAAGGAAGAGAAGTGACAAGTGCAGTACTAGTAAGGTGCATGTAGCAAAGGGGTTAAAAAGGGAACTGCAGTCACACTAGCGATTTTATAAATCGGTCCGATTTTGTTCCTGCGAAGTCGTATGAATGTAAAGCAAGTATCATGCGCTTTTTTCATGTGAGTACAATGCGATTTTTCACACCTAGCATCCGATTCACATCCGAGTGCAGTGCGATTGATCTCCGCTACATGTTTCCGCTACATGACAAAGGCCTAAAGAGAACACGGCCGGACCTGCACATTCATATACTAAGATTGCTTCATGTCACACAGCCCTAGAAAAGCCGGGAGCAGTCGTGATTGGCAGGAAATGGATGAACACATGAGTTCATGAATTTGGTCTAGTTTGGTTCATCAAGGGCAGAAAATCTAATTACGCCACATTTTAGCAGGCAAGGAAGTGCCATTTTCAGCCATACCTTTAACCCCTTTACTCCCAGGGTGGTTTGCACGTTAATGACCGGGCCAATTTTTACAATTCTGACCACTGTCTCTTTATGAGGTTATAACTCTGGAACGCTTCAACGGATCTTGGCGATTCTGAGAATGTTTTCTCGTGACATATTGTAGTTCATGTTAGTGGTAAAATGTCTTCGATATAACTTGCGTTTATTGCTAAAAAAAAAATGAAAATATGGCGAAAATTTTGCAATTTTCAAACATTGAATTTTTATGCCCTTAAACCAGAGAGTTATATCGCACAAAATAGTTACTAAATAACATTTCCCACATATCTACTTTACATCAGCACAATTTTGGAACAAAATTTTTTTTGTTAGGAAGTTATAAGGGTTAAAACTTGACCAGCGATTTCTCATTTTTACAACACCATAATTTTTTTTTAGGGACCACATCACATTTGAAGTCACTTTGAGGGGTCTATATGATGGAAAATACCCAAAAGTGACACCATTCTAAAATCTGCACCCCTCACGGTGCTCAAAACCACATTCAAGAAGTTTATTAACCCTTCAGGAGCTTCACAGGAATTTTTGGAATGTTTTAAAAAAATTTTAACATTTAACTTTTTTCATAAAATATTTACTTCAGATCCAATTTTTGTTATTTTACCAATGGTAACAGGAGAAATTGGACCCCAAAAGTTGGTCTACAATTTTTCCTGAGAACGCTGATACCCAATATGTGGGGGTAAACTACTGTTTGGGCGCACGGCAGAGCTCGGAAGGGAAGGAGCACAGTTTGACTTTTTCAACGCAGAATTGCCTGGAATTGAGATCAGACGCCATGTCGCCTTTGGAGAACCCTGATGTGCATAAACAGTGGAAACCCCCCACATGTGACACCATTTTTGAAAGTAGACCCCCTAAGGAACTTATCTAGATGTGTGTTGAGCACTTTGAACCCCCAAGTGCTTCACAGAAGTTTATAACGTAGAGCCGTAAAAATAAACTCATAATTTTTCCCCAAAAATGATCTCGCCCCCAATTTTTAATTTCCCAAGGGTACAAGGTGAAATTGGTTCCTAAAAGTTGTGGAATTTGTCCTGAGTACGCCGATACCCCTTATGTGGGGGTACACCACTGTTTGGGTGCATGGCAGACGCTTTTTTTTGCAAAAACGTTTTTGCATCATCATAATTTGAGAGCTATAATGTTTCCATATTTTGGCCCACAGAGTCATGTGAGGTCTTGTTTTTTGTGGGACGAGTTGACGCTTTTATTGATACCATTTTCGGGCACATAACATTTTTTGATCGCTTTTTATTCCGGTTTTTGGGACGCAGAATGAGCAAAAACCAGCAATTCATTAATTTCTTTTTGGGGGGGGGGGGGGGGCGTTTATACCGTTCCCCGTGTGGTAAAATTGATAATAAAGGATTTTAAGAATACTCACTGTATGGTTTCAGTTGGGCCTTAACAATGAAAATAGTCCAACAAACCCTCTTGCCACGTAGAACTTCAAGGTCTTGGACAATAAAAAAAAATACAAAAGACACAAATGAATACACCAATAAAAGCCAGTGCTGCGCATATTCTAAGTGCAAACTATACCTCATCCCAAGTCTTAGAGACTCTAATGTCCACTCTTAAACAGCCTCCCCATTTTAGACAATCCAGACTTGTGTTACAAGGGTCCATTGACACTCAGTAAAATAAGGTGTCCGCCTTTCTTAATGGGTAAACGTTCTTTAAATGGGCAGATTTAGCTAGTGAATGACATCAGAGGATAAATCTGCCCGTGCTGCCCTTACCATTACCTGCCTCTGAGCCACGGATTAATCAGCTGGATAGATCTATGGTAGGAGCATGGAATCCTTCATAGGGGCGAGCTAGAGATCCTCACTGTTGTGCTGTGATCATCCGATCATTTGTGCTGCAGAGCAGTGCTTCCGCCCTTCCCTATGTAGCAAAGATGCTCACTTGCTATGAGCGCCGACCGCTGGGGGGCATTCATAGCAATCCGGCAATGACAACCACAGGGGTCTGTTGCAGACCCCAGGTTGTCATGTCAACCCATCGGTTACCCGTGATCATGTGACATGGAGCTGATGGACAGGATTAGTGACGCACTTCTGGTGCGATCACATTGAAGGCCGCTGTCAGAGAATGACAGCAGTATTTAACAGGTTAACAGCCACGGGTGGATCGCGATTCAAACCGCGGCTGTTAGGGGCACATGTCAGCTGTTCAAATCAGCTGACATGTGCCAGGAAAGATGAGGGCTCAGTGCGGGAGCCCACATCAAAGGGAGAGACACGACATGCGCCATGTACGGTGCATGTCACGAAGGGGTTAATAACACTGCATGGTTCAGTAGAAGCGGCATTTTGTGGTGGATTTGGAGAAACCACAAAACTATACTGTGAAATGTGAACGGCACAACATTTTTTACATTTTGCCAACTGATCTACATTGTGGTAATGAATCATATAAGAACTGTACATTTATTTATTCCTTCCCATGGGATGCTGCTGCGAATGTCAAAGGGAACCTGTCACCAGTTTTTTGGCCTATCAACTAAAAATATCATCTAATAGAGTGTGAGCCATACATTCCCCAACTACTTGTGAAAGCCCCCGACTCCCCATGAATCCTCAATAAAAACCCTTCATATTGTTCCCGCGCTGTATGTAAATTTCCTCGGTCCGGTGGGCGTTGGTTCTGTTCCCTCTCTCCAGCCCTCCTCGGCGTGCTGTACGCATTCCGTTCTGTGAATAGCATTGTTCGCGTACAGGTCCCGCGTGTGCGCATTCAAATTGCCTCCCGCACGTGCGCAGTATGCTTTGCCCAACTGCGGTCAAAGCCGAAAAGCATTAGTGCTCATGCGCCGAAAGTATTATGTCCCGGAAGTATTTCACTGACACACGCCGGTGCCCTCTGCTGCAACTACACAGCTCTGCTGCAGCCAGCTGACACATGCCGGGCTCTGCACACACAGCTCTGCTGCAGCCAGCTGACACATGCCGGGCTCTGCACACACAGCTCTGCTGCAGCCAGCTGACACATGCCGGGCTCTGCACACACAGCTCTGCTGCAGCCAGCTGACACATGCCGGGCACTGCACACACAGCTCTGCTGCAGCCAGCTGACACATGCCGGGCTCTGCACACACAGCTCTGCTGCAGCCAGCTGACACATGCCGGGCTCTGCACACACAGCTCTGCTGCAGCCAGCTGACACATGCCGGGCTCTGCACACACAGCTCTGCTGCAGCCAGCTGACACATGCCGGGCTCTGCACACACAGCTCTGCTGCAGCCAGCTGACACATGCCGGCCTGCACACACAGCTCTGCTGCAGCCAGCTGACACAGCCGGGCTCTGCACACACAGCTCTGCTGCAGCCAGCTGACACATGCCGGGCTCTGCACACACAGCTCTGCTGCAGCCAGCTGACACACGCCGGGCTCTGCAAACACAGCTCTGCTGCAGCCAGCTGACACATGCCGGGCTCTGCACACAGCTCTGCTGCAGCCAGCTGACACACCCGAGGCTCTGCACACACAGCTCTGCTGCAGCCAGCTGACACGCCGGCTCTGCACACACAGCTCTGCTGCAGCCAGCTGACACACGCCGGGCTCTGCACACACAGCTCTGCTGCAGCCAGCTGACACACAGCCGGCCTGCCAATCTGCTGCAGCCAGCTGACACGCCAGGCTCTGCACACACAGCTCTGCTGCAGCCAGCTGACACACTGCCGGGCTCTGCACACACAGCTCTGCTGCAGCCAGCTGACACACGCCGGGCTCTGCACACACAGCTCTGCTGCAGCAGCTGACACACTCCGGGCTCTGCCCAGTGGCAGCCACCTGACACACGCCGGCTCTGCACACACAGCTCTGCTGCAGCCAGCTGACACACGCCGGGCTCTGCACACACAGCTCTGCTGCAGCCAGCTGACACACGCCGGGCTCTGCCCACAGGTATGCTGCAGCCAGCTGACACACGCCAGGCTCTGCACACACAGCTCTGCTGCAGCCAGCTGACACACGCCGGGCTTTGCACACAGCTGTGCTGCAGCCAGCTGACACATGCCGGGCTCTGCACACACAAGCTCTGCTGCAGCCAGCTGACACACGCCCGCTCTGCACACACAGCTCTGCTGCAGCCAGCTGACACACGCCGGGCTTTGCACACAGCTGTGCTGCAGCCAGCTGACACACACCGGGCTCTGCACACACAGCTCTGCTGCAGCCAGCTGACACACGCCACGCTCTGCACACACAGCTCTGCTGCAGCCGACACACGCCGGGCTCTGCACACAGCTCTGTTGCAGCCAGCTGACACACGCCGGGCTCTGCACACAGTTCTGCTGCAGCCAGCTGACATGCCGGGCTCTGCACACACAAGCTCTGCTGCAGTCAGCTGACACACACCGGGCTCTGCACACACAGCTCTGCTGCAACCAGCTGACACACGCCACGCTCTGCACACACAGCTCTGCTGCAGCCAGCTGACACGCCGGGCTCTGCCCACAGTTCTGCTGCAGCCAGCTGACACACGCCGGGCTCTGCACACACAGCTCTGCTGCAGCCAGCTGACACACGCCGGCTCTGCACACAGCTCTGCTGCAGCCAGCTGACACACTCCGGGCTCTGCACACACAGCTCTGCTGCAGCCACCTGACACACGCCGGGCTCTGCACACACAGCTCTGCTGCAGTCAACTGACACACGCCGGGCTCTGCACACAGCTCTGTTGCAGCCAGCTGACACACGCCGGGCTCTGCACAGTTCTGCTGCAGCCAGCTGACACATGCCGGGCTCTGCACACACAAGCTCTGCTGCAGCCAGCTGACACACACCGGGCTCTGCACACACAGCTCTGCTGCAGCCAGCTGACACACCCGGGCTCTGCACACACAAGCTCTGCTGCAGCCAGCTGACACACGCCGGGCTCTGCACACACAGCTCTGCTGCAGCCAGCTGACACACGCCGGGCTCTGCACACACAGCTCTGCTGCAGCCAGCTGACACACGCCGGGCACCATACAGGATATTAGTCTTCTATGTGCACATTGTACTGCCCCAATACCCCGGATATTGCTCCCAGCCCCGCCATCAGAGTGACTACTGCCGGGAGGGGCGGGCAAGAGGGGACTGACTGTGGAATGTGAACTGGCAAAGAGCTCCCTGCCAGGAGCCGACTCATATGATTCACTAGAAAGAGCCGGCTCGTTCAGGAGCTACCCATCACTACTACAGATCCCAGCATGCCCACACAGCCTGCACTCCTGGCCCTGGTGCTGTCAGGGCATGCTGGGAAGTGTAGTCCCTCCGCAGCTGCCGGTATACAGAGCCCTTATCCCACGTGCTGCAGGGCCCCGGAGGCCCTGAACATAATCTTTACTTAACTCTTGACACGTTACATCGACAGTTGGCACATCATGGGAGTCACTTGTTTCCTTATCTTTCCCTGCTTTGCTGTCACTTCTGTGCAGTACACGCCCGGACCAGTCTGTCCTAGACTGCTCCCTAGTTCCTTCCTGGCCTGACCTCGCCATGATGAAAATTCCTTCTGCCTGTTTCGCCCCAGACTCTAAATCATCAGTCACCAGGTTTGGTTGTCTCCCGATCTTGTCGAAGCTCCAACTTCCTTCATCTCCTCAGTCCAACCAACTCCTGCCCTAAAAGCATCAGCCCAGGAGATGAGCAGCCACATTTTTCCTTTCCTGTTCTGGCCCACTGCTATGACATACAGTGGTTGTGGGTAACGTGAGCTGCAGCACTTGAACGTTACGTGGCTGCACAGCTGTCCGGGCCTATAGCCCATATGGACACTTGGGCACCCTGGCCCTGTCTGACCTAACTTCCTAGAAATTTCTCTCTTACTACCCGGAAGCCCCTCCTACACTTAACCTATCTCTGACTACAACTAGTGTCTGCTAGGATGCCCCCCATCTAGTGGCCATTCCCACACATTACACTTTTCCTATACTGTACACGAAAACATAGTGAACATTATCATACTATATACAATGAGGAACAATCAAACATGGAAACAAAGCGACAGTAATACCCAGAAAGGGTAGCAGTACCATATCATACATGAGGGAGTACATGTAAAATTACCAGTAAGCAAAAAGGCACAAATACGACAATGAACATTAACTTAACCCCTTTACAGTTACATACACACACAACTCTGCTGTATATGCACATTTGCATACACAAACACTGTCACATTACTCCATTTGCAGTTCCTTCCAGTGCATGTGATTGATTACATGATGTGAAAGGTCCTTGAGATTGTGGGTGGAAGGTCCTTCAGCTGCTCACTCAGGAAGTGCAGCCTCTGTGCAGGTTTTGGAACCTCTCCTGCTCTGAACCAATCAGTTAGATAAGTGTGGGACTGGAGGAAGGAGAGCAGTTCTCTCGGTGACCAGGAAGGCCATTGTCTCATTGTTCTCTGACACAGGAAGCTGCCTATGGTCTATAAGACGTAATTACTTATTAGGAAAAAAATTTCTTGCTAAAAGTGTTTCTTATATGCCAAAAAGTACAGTAAGTTCTAAAGTAATTTCCATTTTTCATTTAATCATATGACTGTCTGTTACATGTGTTTCTACAATTTACAAATAACAAGTTATATTTATATAGTTTCTCCCCGTCAACAAAGTACAATTTTCCACTAATTCATTTTTTACACTCTAGGTATAATAATGGCTTCTCTCTGTGTGGGATTTTTGATGTTTAATGGGGGTTTTCCACTAATTGGACAACCCCTTTTAATTCCTCAGCTTTAACCCCTTCACCCCCAAGGATGGTTTGCACGTTAATTGATTTGATTGTGCACCTGTATCTGGCCTGTTTCACCCTTCATCTGTGGTTGCTGGTTTGGCAAGTGTAGAAGTCAGATCTGAAATGTCCATCTCCGGACCTGGTCGGCTTTTACCTGCGCTTGCCTTGCTGGCACCATGGGAGTGATACAGCAATGCTTCAGGTACTTTTGCAGTTTTGTTTCTTTGCAGTCTTGCTTTTAATACATTCAGGAGGCCGTAATGGCACAGCGAATATAAAAAACGTAGAGTAGGACTGCCCCATATGAGAATGCCTTGTCGTGGCGGGTGGCTCAAAGAATTGATCAATTATTTGCCAAATGTCTCATTTTTAAAAACAGTTAGAAACCAATATGTGCATATGCACTTTATGTATTGCATGCTAACCATGTGCAGCGCTGGCTTCTCCCCCCTTTTTTGCTTGATATTGGTACGTGGCTGACTACCACTTGTTGCCGTGCGCGCTGGGTTATGCACGCCATTTTATCTGTTTTTTTTGTGATTGACCTAGGCTGCTGTACACACATACAGCAGCCCTGCCCTGCCTCAGGCTCTGTTTGATTGTGCACCTGTATCTGGCCTGTTTCACCCTTCATCTGTGGTTGCTGGTTT